>JAANSK020255252.1:0-12844 GCA_011763485.2 Isoetes engelmannii
CCCAAACACTCATCGGTTTTGTAAAATGGTTTTTTAGCCATAACCATGGGAAAAACCATATAGTGTTTTAATTTTGGCTGCCTTGTGTATTCTATGAGCAGCCTTCTTGAATGCAGCTAAATCCTTGGCTTTCTTCAATAGATTAGCATTCTCAGCTTCCAATCTATACTCATCTAGATGCAACAGAGCATCCAACCTTTCATGCAAGGCATTTTCAAAAGGTAAGCATAACTCATGAGCTAACATAAAAGATGGCAGCTCGAGCTCTATTGGGAGTACAACCTCAATGCCATAGACTAAGTAAGTTGAATGGTGCGTGATTTGTGGTTGCCTTGATGGTAACTCTATAATCCCAAAGTGCATCCACTATCTTGACATGCCCTTCTTGTTTGCTTCAACTTTCTTCTGCAAGATACTTTTCAATACTTTATTAGTAGATTCAGCCAGTCCATTACCTTGTGGATAGTATGAAGAACTATTTGTATGCTTGACTTTCAGGATACTCAATAAATTAGCAATGACTTCATTGACAAAGGTGTACCTTTATCAGAATGCATCTTGAAAGAAATACCTAACCTGGCACACACATACTCATGCAAGAAACTTGATGTTGTGATAGCATTGTCTTGCCTCAAGGGTATTGCTTCTGCCCATTTGTTAAAATAGTCTGTAGCCACAATGATATGTTGATGTTGACCTGGTGAAGAAGGGTGAATGGGACCAATATAATCAAGTCCCCATATCTGAAATCTGGAGACTCAACAGGATTCAAAGCAGCCGAGAGAAGAATTCTCTTACCAAAAATTTGATATTGATGGCAAGCTCATAACAATCCTTAAAAATAGTAGGCCAATAGTATCATGACCTGAGTATCTTCTTTGTTGTGGTGTCTCCAACAAAGTGTCCTCCATAAATACCTTTGTGCATCTCTTTGAAGATTATAGCAGCCTCTTCTTCATCCACACACCTTAGCAAGACTTCATGTTAGTTGACCATGCACAAGACACCATTTATCAACTTAAATCTTATGCACTTTTCCTTGAGTTTCCTTTGTTGACTTGAGGTGAAGGTTGAGGGCATCATCCCATGTTGCAAAAAGTTCTTGATAGGTAGTTGCCAGCCCTCATGAGTTTGATCTTCTTATATATCTTCCAAATGTGCTACTGCAAGTGAAGTATCAGAAGTATCCAACTCATCCTCGTGGTTAAAAAATATGTAAGGCAAGTAAAGACTTGCATTTCTTACTAAATGCAACTCTTTCACAATAATATCATAGCTTTGCAACTTACAAGCCCACCTTTGGATCTTTGGCTTGCTGGTTACCTTACCATACAGAAATCCCCACTTCATGTACACTAGGACTTCGCTTTTTAAAAGCAGGTGACCTTGTCTATTGATAAGGGACATGAGTGCAGCATCACTCAACTCCATTCTAGTATAGCTCTATTCAATATCAAACCATCGCTTACTTATAAAGACTATGGTATGTTTATCCTGCAAAATAGCTAGGCCTATGGCCTTTTTAGTTATAGTAATATACACTTCAAAAGGCATGTTCAAATCTAGTTTTTTCAAGAGTGTGGCTTCACGTATTGATGTAATAAAGAAGTCAAAAGCCTCTTGACATTCTGGAGTCCATGTAACAGGTATTTGTTTGCTCTCAGATTTAGAAAACTTGCCTACTCTTGTCAATTTAGAGATAGGACTTACAATATAAGCAAAGTTTGGAATGTACATCATAAGGAAACTTGTCATACCAATGAAACTCTTAACTTGCTTCAAATTTTGAAAAGGAGCTAGCTTCTTGAGGGCTTCAACCTTGTCTTAAGCTACTTGAATGCCTTGATGAGATACTTCATGGCCTAGGAGTTGTCCTTTTGATGCAAAAAGGATGCACTTATTGGGATTAAAATTGATCCAGAACTTCTACATAAAGCACAGATCTTTGCAAGCAATTCCACATGGTTAGTAAGGAAAGAAACTCAACAAAGGACAAAGGTCACTGGATAAACTCTAAACTCTTCAGCAGATATTGACTTAAAAACAACATCCATAGCTCTTTGAAAAGTGGTTGGTGCATTCATTAAATAAAATGGCATCCGTTTCATCGCATAAGTACCCCAAGAAGTGATGAATGAAGTCTTTGGCTGGTCTTCTTCTTTGATGCTGATCTAGTTGAAACATGAAAATCCATCTAGAAAGGAATACATGTCTTCCCTGCAACAACATACAAGATCTCCTCTAAAAATGGCAAAGGATATCAATCCTTAATGGTAGCTTTGTTAAGATCTCGATACTCTATGCAAATTCTCAACGCACCACTCTTTTTTTCCACTGATATAATGCAAGACGCCCTTTCGGGGTTGATGATCTCTACATTAGATCCAAAAGTGCAGCATTAATCCTTCTTAATCTTTGACAAATAGGTTTACAACCTTCCATAATCTTAATCTCAAATTGACATACCTCGTCTTTAATGCCAATAAGTTCAGAATAATCCCAAGCAAATACATCTCTTTCCTCAAAGAAACTAGTAATCTCATTCTTGTTTTGAGTGTCAAACAAATCTCTCACAAATAAAGACCTTTGCTTACCACTTTTGTTGATGGTGATCTATTTGTTTGAATCTTCCTGTGAAGCATTGATGGTAAGCATAGGATAAAGCTTTTTGACTTCATCTTCATCAAAACATCCTCTGGAATAGCTCCTTTAGATAAGTGTGACATGAGAGTGTCTCTGCATAAAGCATCAGCCTCCCAATTCTGCTCCCTTGGAATATGAGCGATCTTCCAAGAAGTGAAATTGGAAAGTACTCCCTTACCTGATTTCTAAGATATTCCATGTCAATATTTTTGGTTTGATATTCATCGTTTGATATTCATCACTAACCTGTCTACAGTCTAGCTAAGAATCTCCATAAATGTATATATAAAAAATGTCCATTACCTTAGCTTCTTGGAGACCTGTAATTAAAGCTTTGTATTCTGCAACATTAGAAGTTACTTGAAGCAAGATTCTCCCTACCCTGGCCAAGAGTTTGTTAGAAGAATCCTTTAAGCAACGACATGTATATAAGGCAATGACACGTACTTTTGCATGATGGGGTCTGTCAGACCCTAAATACTTCCGTCAAATCGTACTCCCATTTTTTTTTTGCACCAGGCCATACCATACAGTTGACATGCCATCGGCTTCAATAAAGAGGCACCAACTCCGATACCTGTTTATGCATGATGTCAATACAAAACTAATATAATGCTAAAACAAACGAATTGTTACTAAGGGGCCTAGTATAAACCATGTGGGGTTATATAGAAAACATACGACATGGGATCATACGACGCGAAATACACGTGCACTTTACTCGCACGAAAAACATTTCGCGTCATGTGATCTTTACAGAAATAATATAAAACCCGAAGTTAAGCCCGAACATAAAACAAACATTGAGAACATTAAATACTCCTTTTGCAAAAAAAAGCGAATTCGAAAGATTTGGGAAATAAACAACTTTTTTTATTATAAAGTAAAAAATGTACAATTGTTGCTAGGGATTTTCATGATCCTCTAGCTGTAGCCTAAGAGTTGTGTTTTCATTTTCAGATGCCTTGAGCTTCTTTTTCATCATAGAAAAGGTTTCGGCAAGTGTGATGTTCCAGGATAAAATACGATAAAAGTACGTATATTATACTGGCCACGTCACTAGTACATGCCGTACGTACGACATGTACTAAGTATTTTGTATAGGGCAACCCATGGGGTGATGCACCCCCTAGACCCCAAATATATTGCACATGTTGCCACATGACAATATATTATGCTAACTACCACATGGCATGATCCTATAGCCTGGCCCATTACCATCAAACCCTAGATTCGTGTGCCCTAAGAGGGACATTCCCTATAAAGGGGGGCAAACCCTAAAAATGCATACCCTTTGGGATCAGCGCCAGCAACAGAGGCTTTCGCCATCAGCAGCAGTCATCTTCAGCCCGAGGAGCATCCTAGCTGCCCAATTCTTGGGAATCTCGACTGTCATCATCTCAGACCGTTCTTGAGCAGAGATGGATGCCTTCAGAGGAGGAATGCCCGCCAACCAGGGTTCTGGTAGGTGTTTCTCACCCCATTCTTGCTCTGAGCTTAGCCATTGGCCATTCATGTCCGGTCCGACCCTAGGTGCCAACAACTGACCAATGAAGCTAACTATGTTGTTAGTTCGATTGTTGTTATATTCTGTTCTCTTGTTTATGTATCTGTGATGATCATTGGATGATGGATTCGCCTCTTGTTTATTGGGAAGGGGGGTAGAGACCCAGCCTTGTGTAGTATGATCCTAGTTGTAGGCCTGATTAGTCCCAACTAATTGCAGCCTGTGCATAAGAGCCCGCCTGCACTGTGGGCATAGGGACCAGACCGACTCATAAATATAACCATGTTCCATAGCGGTTGAGTCCCTTTGGTGAGTAAGGCCTACCGGGGAATGCTGTGAGCTAGACCTAATACCCGTGTGCACTGTGTGTGGCCCTGGGTATGGACTCGACGCCCATTGGGATGGCGCGGCCTCCTTCAATTGGGTTCAAGTCATGTATGGGCAGTGATCGGCCTCTAGCTCACCTGCTGGCTTGGATTGTCTGGTAGGGTGAAGTCCCTTACTTGCCTCATCGGGACTGGAGAGATGCAACCCAGGAGTAGCCCCCTTGGCTATGCACCCGGCAGGCTACGGTCAATCCGCGAAGCTTATCAGCCTATCTGCAAAGTATGCACATGAGGGGCGGATATGGAGTGGACTACCCAACAGCCATGTTCTATTGCCAGCCAAATCCATTTCCATGAATTCTGTCTGCAATGAACTCTGGAGACCCAAGCCGTCAGTCATACCTTGGATTCTGAGCCTTGGATTTCCCCTTTGATGTTATGTTGTTATGTGATATATTGTTACAGGTGATATGGTGATGCCCACCCATCGAGGTGGTATTGTAATGATTATGTTTGATGTTTGTACTTATGTTTATGCTTTCGCACTGGTAGGTTGATCCCGAGGGAGACGTGATCAATGACACGTCCAGTCCTTCAACGTGGACCCTTGTTCACCATCAAGGATCCCACATTAGATGGATGGCCTTTCGTTGGTATATGGCCGACAATGGGGGAAACTCCAGTTTCTGTACGATGGGAGCATCACTAGCTGGGGACATCACAATGGTATCAGAGCAATGATCTTGGTTGACCAAGATCGAGCAGTGGCCATCACCCATAGTTCTAACTGTTTTAGAAACTCAGCATGGGAATTAAATCCCAAGCAAGAACCTCGAAAAGTGGAGAAATTTTTTCCAAGGGGTAGGCGTAATGGCTAGATAGAGTAGCTAGATAGTAGCAGTTAGCAAAACCACTAGGGAGATAGCCTCACCCAAAATAATTTTGCCAAAATTGATCCATGGTGGGTTAGAGCGCGCCACAACAGCATTAGAGATTTCCTAATGGCCTTCTGGCGCACACTAACCCACCTTGCCATCATGTGCCCTTGAAAATTTAGCTAAATCACAAAAGGAACAAGGTAATTCGACTTTTTAGCCGTTGTTATGCTAGGGTTCGATCTCATAACCCAAACTGGTAATAAATTTATCAAAATAATGTTCAAAAATGCCCAGGGTGGGTTAGAGTGCGCTACAACACCATTAGAAATATTCTAATGCCCTTCCGGCGCACACTAACCCACCTCCACATAAATTTGTCTAAAAGACCTAATCACTTAAACTAGTAATACACGTCTTAAGTGGATAATTAAGTAATTTCAAATTCCCATACCAAACCCTAAAATTTTCCTCGACCCTATAAAAGGGCACCTGGACCTCCTCATAAATTAGGGTTTCATATTTCTGCCTTGCTCCCGCTCTTGAAGCCCTCCCCAGGCGCCTCTGCTCCAATTCGAGAGTTTCTTTGCGTGGCCCGCACCAAATAGACCGCGAAGATGACTCCACTCGAAATCACCAGCACCCAGGTCCGTGTTGTGAGCAGAAGCTAGAAGAATTCAAGGCACAAAACAAGGATACTACTAGTCTCGAGAAGAAGGTGCGCCACTTGAGAAATGGCATAAGGAGAAAACGGCCCAGAAGGAGGAGAGGCAGAGGAAGAAGCAGAGAATAGAGGAGAAGAAGCGCAGATTGGAGGAGCAACAAGCAAAAAGGATGACCAAGAATATGGGAGATGAGCGATCATAGCAAAGAACGAAGAATAAAGAAGACCCTAAAGGTAAGAAGAAGCTGACAGAATAAGATCTCAAGGAAAAGACCAGCCCAAGGAAGACCAAGTTCACAGAGAGGAGGGAACGAGGGGGGCCAATCTTCAAGGAACGGGAACCCGACCCGACCACCATCGTCATAAAGCTCGGACATGGAGTCAGGAGGAGGAGATGCAGACTTGGAGAAGGCCCAAACATTGTCCCGGAGAAATTATCGTTAGGACCGAACATTCCTCAACGGGAAGTGGGCATCGGTCCCGTGGCGAAGATGAGGCTGAAGAACCAGAGGATGACCTGCAGCTTGATGCTTCTGATGAACAACAAGCTGTTGCAGACCCGGAGGGAGTACCAACATACCCTGAGTGGGACCCCATCCCAAAAAGCTGAAGAAGCAGGTGAGGATCGCAAAGGAATCCTACCTCATACCCCAAGAACGGGAGTACAAGGTCAAGCTGTAGAAGTTCAATGCCTACAAGAAATATTATGACCGGAACAAGGTCAAATTCATAGAAGGAGGGAAGCCAACAAAGCAGCAGACAGATCTGAAGCCCCAACTCGAGAAACCCAAGCCTCCTAAGAGGCCAATGAAGAGGAAACAAGACTCCATATTCTCCAAAGCCATGAAGGAGGTACGACATTTCCAGAAAAGTGTGGATTTTCTGATCCCCAGGGCCGCCTTTGCCAAGCTAGTTTGGGAGATAGTGAACCAATTCGTGACTGCCTATCGGGTCACAGGTGATATGCTGCTAACTCTACAAGAAGCAGCGAAAACAGAGATAGTGCAGCACTTTAAAGATTCCATGGCATGTGCTTTGCATGCTAGACGAGTAACCCTGATGCCGAAAGATCTTCATCTCTCGAGCTTTATTAAAAAGAAGGATAAATATTGAAATTTAAAAAATTTTGTACTATGAACTTTTGTTAATATAAGTTTTGTTGCATTAGTCTAAGTCTAAACAAGTCAATTTAGTCATGTGCCTAGTTGATTTTGTTAAATTTGGACAAAGATTGACCAAAATGGACCCAGGGTGGGTTAGAGTGCGCCACAACTACATTAGAAAAATTCTAATGCCCTCCTGGCGCACACTAACCCACCACGACCTTGTTTGAGCAGGAAAACTCATTCAATCCAAAAAGTAAGGGTATACATGAACTTATTAATGCACTCCCGGCGCAGACTAACCCACCCTCCAACTTTGAACTGTCATAACTTGACCGTCCCAACTCCAAATCACGTGAAATTTTTTATATTTGGTTCATAAATCATGCACAACACCTCAAATAGTTTCAATAATGTTTCAGCACCCCAAATAGGTCAACTTGACCAAACTCTAAAATTTTGAAAATCAAATACAAGCATAGACCCTCTCCTTTGCACATTGTCATTTGCTCCTACTCCCAAGGCGATTTTTCAAGTCCCAGAGGCGCTTCAAGATCTATTTGTTATCCACAGCTTATTCTTCAGCATGGCGTCCAGGACCTTCACCAATTGGTATAACGCCTCACCTCATGTAGCTCAAGTAGACATCAATCAGGTATACAGTGTCTTCCAAAAGGAATTTGATTTGCCAACCACATTAGCAACCAACCCCTTTTGTCAGTATATCCTCAATGAATTCCAAGAAATAGTAGGACCCCACTTGCAAGACCTTGCATAGGATACTTTGTACCTAGTCTTATCTTAGAGAAATCCCTGAGTCATATCCCAGGCATAAAAGCCAAATTGACCGACAGAGCCCGTAGAATGCCTGATTACATGTGCATAAATTCCAACAGGAGGAGATACTTCTTCTATAATACTACTCTTTCCATCTACCTCTTCTACAAGGCTGAGACAATTCTAGGTGAACCCTCAATCCAGTCCATGAATGTCCAGTCCTTGGATTCTATAGCAGAAGCACGTCTGCTCCTACAGCATGGAGAACCAGAGGAGACAATTGAAGAGCAAGAAGTACAAGCTGATGAAGATGACGAAGACATTGAAGATCTAGTCGAAGAAGACTCAGAAGAAGAGCACCTGGAAGCGAAGAGAATCGCCCAAGGTTTTGACCAAGACCTCCAGAACCTTCGAGTAGCACAGCCGATTGACTTTGGCATCACAAGCTTAGCTCCAATCATCGTCGAAGGTTAGGAATACTTGATCCTCAATGACATCAAGAACCTACAAGAGTGCAGAGACAGAGGTTACCGTGTGGATGAGCTGTTGTAACTCCTTCAGCAGGATGATGACATGGTTGCCTTCATAGACAGAGAAGCTCAAGACTTTCCACTTGAAATATGGGAATCCGAAACTTACAGAGGCAATACCATCTCAGACATTGAAGCATATGGCAGAATCAGGAGCAACATCCCAACAGAGGACCCCATGACAGATGAGGAGTTCATAGCACTTTAGGAAAGAATGGGAATCAGAGGCAAGACAACAACTTTCTTGCAATCCATACCCCCTTCATCAGCATCCTCTTCAACTAGAGTCGGACGATCAGTCAGCTTGAGCAGCAAGCGCTCCATATTAGCCTACTAGGAACACATGATGACTATACCTCTTGATGTGTATGCATCTGGACATAGGGAAGCGAATGACACCCAAGCATATCCGAGAGAGAAGGGAAAAGCACTTAGGTACTACTTACCCAGCCTGTTGGACAAAAGAATTGTGGTCATACATAAGCAGTTCAGTCCCAGAGCCGACGAAGCCATAGGACTGCTAATCACTCTCACGGATTTCGAAAGATATGCTAGGCTACAGCATCAAACTGATCATGTTATATTGGTGAAGCGCTCCATAGCCCTGAGCATCTTCGACTTCGCCGCCCCACACTTACGACAAGGAAGGCTAGCAATTACGGCGGCTCTCACCACCGACAAAAGAGTTGAAGAACTGGCAGCTGCAATTCGGGGAGGATCGTCCCGGCGATGTCCTTAGGAACTTAGGATGCATGGTCGGCACGGCTCAAGTCAAAAAGTTTCTGGAAGGTCACCCTTCATTTAGAGATTAGTAGATCAATATATGTATTGTATTTTATATTACAGATATATTTTATTAATATGAAATATGTGTTTTTATAAGTGTATTCCAATTACTATGAAACCGCAATGCCCTTACAAACACAATAAGTAACTTATGTCAGGTATAAAATGTGGTGATGCAGCAAGAGCACCAATAAATTTTGAACTCAACGGCCACCCCATTGATGAACTGGAAAAAGGCAGTTCCAACCCCGTCAACTATTCGAAGAAATAGAGATGAAAACACTGGAACAAGAGATGTCTCAAATGAGATCAGACATCCAAGAAATCAAAGCGTTGTTAGCCCAGACAAGAATGTCCAAGCACCCCAACCTAGGGATAAGGGGAAGAAAAGAAGCAGAAGAAGATCCCCTTCTACTGAAAGCTCCACCGAGTCATCAGACACTGAGTCTGAGTCGGAGAGGGAGGAACATAGCGAGCCGGAAAGAAATGACCGAGCATGAAACAATAGGCCGAAGAATGAAAAATCCACCGACTATCAGAAGAAAGTGGACTTAGCTTTGGGCAACATTTGGAAATCCTGGAAGTTGGAACAGTTTTCGGGAGGTCCGGCCTTGAAGCCGAAGCATGGTTAGGCGACATGCGTGACTGTGGAAATGCTTATGATATGAAAGATAAAGATAGAGGCAGGGTCGCTACGACCAATCTCAAGGGAGGTGACAGAATCTGGTGGAAGGGTTACGCTAAGAGTCATGGATTGAGTAGGGACGCGTGCAGGTTCAAGAAGTTTGCAAAAGCTTTCAAGAAGCACTATGTTCCAAGAGAACATAAGACTCGTATAATGCAATCCCTCTACAGATTGCAGCAGGACAACAAAATAGTACAACACGGAGGAATTCATGTGCTTGAGATTGTATGTGCCTAAATTAAGTGACAGAAATGCCATAGATGGATACATTGAAGGGCTTAACGAAGAGATCAGGAGGCTAGTGAAAGCCATCAATCCTCGTACAGTATCAGAAGCAGAAGAAAAGGCTATAAGCTTGCAGGGAACAGGACCACAGGAGAACCCTTATAAGCAGAGCCACCATGAAAAGGGCAAGGGCTCTAGCAGTTATAGTCCACGGACAGCGAGCCCAGCACCTGCCAGAACTCCATTCACCTCTAACTCTCCATATCCTAAACAGGAGAAAAAGCAGGTGACCTTTAAGGATAAGCCGCTGCAACAGGGAGGGAACTATTCCAAGGCGGTCAAACAGTTCCTTCAGACAATTCCAAAGGAGAAAAGGCAGGAATGCATAAACAAGCAGCTGTCTTTCAGGTGCTTTCAGCCGGGGTACAAGACTCATACCTGCCCCATTTGTAATGAATGCTACTCTTGCTGAGCTTGAAGGATGGGAAACCCTCCTGAGGAGGACGACGACGAGGCTCAAGACTACATCCATGGTGAGTGTCATATCCTAGCAGCCATACATACAGAGAATGCAGAGAGTCAGTACAATGTAATATCTACTGTTGGTAAAGTAAAGGCAAAATCATTTATTGTCCTTATTGATATCGGCGCAACCCACAACTTTGCTTCACCCAGAATGCTAGAAATGCTGAAGTTGAAAACCCTTCGGTCCAACCCAAGGCCAGTTGCCATAGCTAATGGGGCAATCAGATATACAGATGGGAAGAGGGTAAACTTCAACATAGAGTTGCCAGGAGTTGATATAGATATGGGGGCGGAAGTAATGGACATGGGAAAATATGATCTTATTGTGGGAATGGAATATCTAATACCAGCAAAGGCATTGATTGAATGCGCGTCTAGAAAAGTTACTCTCACGGCACCCAACGGGAAGTTAGTCAAAATAGCAGGTAAAGGGGTTACCCCAATAATGCAATACATGACTAGTAAGAAATTACTTAAGTGCATTAAGAAAGAACAGGTAGCCTAGGTCTTCAAGCTCGAAGCAACATATGAGGAAGCAGCTAAAGAGAAGGAAGAGGACCCCTTAACTAAACTACCTAAGCCAGTAGCTAAGTTGATCAAGGAATTTCATGATATCTTTTCAGATGAAATCAAGAAACTCCCATCTTATAGAGGAGTGGAATGTGAAATAGCGTTGGAGTCAGGGAACCAGCAAAGCTTCCCATACAAGATGACAAGTCAAGAGTTGACGAAACTCAAGAAACAGTTGCATGAGCTTCTAGATCTAGGGTTCATAAGGCCTAGTGTCTCTCCATTCGGGGCACCGATATTATTCGTTAAGAAGAAGGATGGCAGCATGAGGATGAGCATTGACTATCAGCAGTTGAACAAGCATACCATCAAGAACAATATATGCCTTACCGAGAGCGGATGATTTGATGGATCAGCTCCAAGATGTCAAGATCTTCTCCAAGATTGATCTCAGGCCAGGATATCTTCAAATAAGGATTAAGGAAGAAGACATATATAAGGCGGCATTCCGAACTAGGTATGCCGTTTGGATTGTCAAATGCACCAACAACATTCATGAGGTTGATGAATGACATATTCCGAGAATTTCTCGATGAGTTTGTCATCATATTCTTCGACGACATCCTGATATATAGCAAGACCTTGAAGGATCATGTGGAGCATTTGAGAACGGCTTTGCAAAAGTTGAGATGACATCAATTATACGCAAAGCTAAGTACGTGCCATTTTGCAACAACAAGAGTGGAGAGTACTTGGGGCATGTGATATCAACTGAAGGAATATCAACAGATCCAGGAAAGATACAGGCAATAATAGATTGGCCACCTCCAAAGAACATTCATGAGGTAAGAAGTTTTTTGGGCTTAGCGGGCTGCTACAGAAAGTGTGTTAAAAACTTTGCAAAGGTAGCTACGCCATTGACGGATCTCACAAGGGCAGGGAAGATAAAGGATTAGGCCAAGCATTGGCACAACAAGGCACGACAGAGTTTTGACAAGCTAAAAGAAGCTTTGACAATATCACCAGTTTTGACCTTGCCAGATCTTCAGAAAGATAAGTTAGTGGCAACAGATGCTGGTAAAACAGCAATAGGAGCCATCCTGATGCAAGAGGATAGGATAGTTGCATATAATTCGAGGAAGATGAATGATGCTAAAACACACTATCTATCCAACCTGAGATCAAGAGCTTCTAGCAGTGGTCCGAGCTCTTCGAGTATGGAGACATTATCTATTGGGCAGGAAATTCCAATTAGATACAGATCATCAGAGTCTCCAATACATTTTCACCCAACCAGATATCAACTTGAGGCAAAGAAGGTGAATGGAATTCCTGGAGGAGTATGGTTTTGAGATCATGTACAAACCAGACAAGCTCAATGTGGTTGCAGATACGCTTTCAAGGCATCCTCTCACCACAAGGGTTCACTACAATGCCATATCAACACTCACCAGTGAGTTTGACAAGAAGATCGAAGAAACCTTGCCGACGGATAAGGGTTTCCAAGAAGCATGGGCTAGCCTTTCTAAAGAGGCAAGAATAGATAAAGAGAGAGAAACTGATATGGCACAAGCTCGGGGGTGTGGCTCAGAGGACTTGCAGGATGAACAAAGAGGCAAAGCAAAGCAAAGAAAGCAAATAGTCTTGTATATGCTAAGGGATATTTATTAGCTTGAGTCTTAAGTTAG
>JAANSK020255263.1:0-12843 GCA_011763485.2 Isoetes engelmannii
AATCTGTCTTTGCATTTATACTTGTACTGGATTCTTGGAATCAATAAAATCTGACATCCTTCAAAAAAAAAAAAAAGATTCCCTTTTCAAACTTTCTATTTTAAATGATAATTTCTTTGTCTCTTCTACCACTATGCTCATTTGCTGCTCTGTCTGTAAAATAATTCTTTGTGAATCTTGCAATCTACAACATAGTTGTTGTATGTAATTCATCATGTTCGCACAACATCCTAACAAGTCCGATTTTCCTTCACAAACAAATTTTACTAGACTTGCCACTGAACTGAAATCTAGAAACTGACCTACTATAGGATCTCTGGGATATATGTCTCCCTTAGCCCATATATCTGCATGCATTGCACCCATAATTCTCAAAAGGTTCTCATCCAATTTGGGCTTCAATCAACCTTGTTTTCTTGACCAGCTTGGTGTGCTATATAAGCTAACTCACAAATCTGCCATTGGATGTCTGCCGTAGAATGCAATCAAGATGCCTGAGTAAAAATCCGTAGTCTATTGAGTTGAAGACGTAGAGGAAAGAGGATGGCGCCATTGAATCGAATAGATTCTAAATTGGTTGGTTTTCGGGCCAAAAAACTTGATTTTATGGAGGATGGAGGGGGTACGCGATCTCTCTGCCTTCGCCTTGTCCAAAACCAGCATATACCATATACCATTAGTCGACAATGATCCAGCATGGCATGAGAGAATGTGCAATTTGAATTGTGTGACCATTATGCAATTATTTTGTGGTGGTTAAGTGATTATGGCGCAATTGTTTTGTGGTGGTTAAGGTTGTTGCTGGGGTGGTTTAGTTATTGAGTGGTTGTTGAAACTAAATATGATTAAATGGAAGAATGGGCAATGTGAGATGGCTTATCTCTTATGGGGTTGGAATGAGGTCTCATTTGGCCTCTAATGCCCAGAAAAATACGGCAATTCTCAGAAATTTCTGATGACCAAAAAAATTCCGGCATGTTTTCTGGCTATTTTTATAAGATTTTTTGAGGATTTTTGGCAAACCCTAGTAGGGAAAAACTGTGAAATACCCTTATATTTTGCTAAAATTATTCAAACTCCCCTCGTTTTGGGGGAATTTCTATGAAAATAACCGCAACTTTTTTTCAATGATCCAAATGGAAAAGTATTCTTCAGATACATTGTGAGGAGGGCGAGATCCTTCCATCAAAGTAAGATCACCAGAATCGGAGTCCAAAATTTTAAGTTATGATCTTTTAAATTCCTCTAAAATTCTTAAAAATTTTTGTGTATTAAAAATCACATAACTTGTGATTTCGGACTCCGATTCCGGTGATCTTAACTTTGATGGAAAGATTTCGTCCTCCTTTACAATAGATCTTAAGAACACATTTCCATTTGGATCAGTGCAAAAAAGTTGCGGTTATTCCTATAAAAAATACCCCCAAAACGAGGGGCGTTTGAACAATTTTAGCAAAATATAAGGTATTTCACAATTTTTCTCTAGTATAAATTCATGTATTTCCGATAGTCTTAAATATCAACATATGTTTTTACTAGTTAGGGCAAATTCTAATCTCGGACCCTGTTTATAACTGTTCTTTTGGCCACAAAAAATACTTTATATCATTTCCTATGCTCCAGTTGGACCACACAAAGATTCTCCATCCGTAAAAAATGCTTAGGAAGCATTCTACTGTCCGCGCCAGTAGCGCCATGCCACGTGGCACTGTTTCAAAACCAGGAAGTGAGTAATAGTTCTTTCTTCAGCGACGAACTTCTGCGGCGGCCAACAAATTTGTTTTTACCTTCTGGTTCTTGATTTACCCTTCATTCCGAAGCATTTACCCTTCATTTCGGAGCATTTACCCTACATTCCAGGCAGCAGAATGCTTCCTAAGCATTTTTCACGTTACAGCAATGTCTGTTTACCAGACATTCCTGAAATGGAAACAAGGACATTCCTGTATATTGAAAAGACCGCTGGGCCTGATCCAGCCGTCTCAAGCAATCGCGTGGTGACACATGTCGCCTTTTCTTTGCCTGAAAGAGAGTCATTATTTCTACTGCCGCATTCTGTTTTTCTACCCCGGATTCTGACTTTTTTTTACGCACCTTTCCGTTTTTTAACCCCCTTCTATTTTTTCACCTGGCGGGATAATGATGTGGCACGGCTGGATTGGATAATTTAGGGTCCAGCCATCTTTTCGTAGGCGTCGGTCGGCCCCTTGACAGGGTAGAACATAGTCAAAGGGGACTTTCCCTTTATACAGAAGGCGCATTTTGAATTGGGATGACTGAATTGGAATCGCTCTATATAAGGGTTGGGCTTTTTTTCAAGGTGTGGTTTCTGCATGCTGTTTGTATGTAAAAATGAAGTGGATGCAACTTGGATGCGGTTAGATTCATATGTTCAAAAGAATTGGGCTGGTTATGAGGATGGATGTTAGAAACTCGCTAGCTCTTGGTATCCTCCTGCTCATGCGCAAGATCTGGGCGTTGAATGACGTTCAATGTTTGAAAGATTTTAAGAACTCTATTCAGGATCCACAGGGCTCGCTCTCAAGCTGGACCTTTAAGAGCAATGATGCATGGGAGTCCTATTATGATATATGTTCATATGCAGGGCTTACTTGTCTCCATCAAAATGATTCCACGGTCTATGCCATCAGTTTGAGCTCAATGGGGCTAACAGGAGGTTTTCCTAGCGGATTAGGTGGTTGCAAGAGCCTCACAACTCTGGATCTTTCTGATAATTCTTTCACAGGTCCTATGCCAAGTGATCTAGGAAGCATGATGCCATATCTTGCACGACTTAAGCTCCAGAACAACAAAATTGGTGGTTCCATACCCGAAGGTCTAAGCAATTGCACATATCTCAACAAGCTTCTGCTTAACAACAACAAGCTGACAGGTTCTATACCATACAAGTTCGGTTATCTAAGCCGTTTGACAGAATTTAACGTGTCTAACAACGAGTTGTCTGGACAAGTTCCAACCTCCCTTACAGACAGTTCAATTTCAGAAAAGAATTTTACAAAAGACTCATTTCTGGGGAACAGTAAATTATGTGGTAAGGTCCTCAACAAGAGCTGTTCTTCCAGTACCAACGTTGGTCTAATTGCAGGAGTTACTTTTGGAGTAATCTTATGCCTTACAATTTTCGCACTTGTCTACATTTGGTTTGTCCCCATAAAAGTCCAAGCTTATAATACAAAATCCAGACATGTTCTCAAGACTGAGAGAATGAAGGTGGATCTATCTACCCCTGTTACCATGTTTGACAATAGGAGTCTCACCATGGCCCATCTCATGGAGGCCACAGATAATTTTTCCACCAATAATGTCACCTCATTTGGTCTCACAGGTACAGTCTACAAGGCCTCTTTTTTAGATGGAACTGTTGTTGATGTTAAAATGTTAAGGGGTTCTCTTAAAGCTAACCAGAAATTGATGAGGGAACTTGCTGTTCTGGGACAAATAGGCCATTTTAATGTTGTTCCTCTGAAAGGTTATTGTGTGGCAAGGAATTTACGATTCTTGATCTATGAACATATGACAAATGGGACTCTCAAAAGCAAGCTGAGAAACTCAGATGTCCAGAAGAGAGGAAAAATGAACTGGAAGACTAGGCTTAACATTGCAATTGGAGCAGCAAAGGGGTTGGCTTGGATACATAGAAATGGCATGGCTTCTTTGCATCTGGATAGAAGAAATGTGCATGGTAACATCTGTTCTGCAAATATATTTTTGGACAAACATTGGGAAGCTAGAATTGGGGACTGTGGAGTGGCTTGCCTGGTCAATCCCGTTCATTCAAGAACAGATATCATCACTGTAGGATACATTGCACCTGAGTACTCCAGATCTCTCATGGCCACATTGAAAGGAGATGTCTATAGTTTTGGTATAGTGCTCCTGGAGCTTGTAAGTAGTTTAGATCCTGCAGTTGTGGAATTAGCAGAATATGTTTGCTCATTGTGCACTAACAGTCTTGAAATGGATGCGGTCGAGGAATGCCTGAAAGAAGAAGGTGCAGAAGAGGAATTCAAGCAATTTATAAGAATTGCTTGCAGTGCAGTCCAAATGTTTCCCCAAGATAGGCCAAGCATGCATGAACTGCTAACCCAATTAAAAGAAATAGGAAGTTCAAATGCATGTACTATAGAGATTAGTGCTGTTTGAGAACCGCACAAAAAGTAGTATATTAGACCAAAGGTATATGGACAACGTTGTTATGGACACTATAGCACTACGTAAAGAAGCTCCACATCACTTAAAATGGGTTCAACAAGAAATTCTGTAATTATTCAATATGTATATGTATTTGGCAGTGGAAGATGCTTAGATTTCAGAATTTATATGCATCAGTTTCAGAAAAGCAACAGAAGTAGAGATGTATCCGGTAATGAAATTTACCTTGGAAAAGAAAAAAAATTGCTTTAAACAACTTGGATGCTTTTGGCCCTTGTTTTGTTCGGCATAGGCAAACACGTGGGTCTGCTCTATTATGTTTGTGAAGAGAAAATACCACTTCTTAAATGTGATACTATTTATATTGGTGCTAATCAAAATCTTCCATAAAAGTTATTGCAAGGTTACTTTGCTGAGCTGAGGTGTTGTCTTCCGAAACTACTGAATAAAGTTTAGACAATGCTTGGACCATAAGTCTCCCTTCTAAGAAAACCATATGATCATCAAATGCTGTTTTTTTCCTAACTACTGAGAAGGGTTTCCCGATGTGCTGAAGGCAGCCGTGAGAAAACTTTTTGCTGCAGAGCAAACATTTGGTGCAGAAGTTCTCGCATCCCAGGTTGCCTAAATGGTGATACCAGATACCCACATAATTATAGCAAGTGTCATCATCCATTTCCTTGGGCGGTGGTTTTGCAAGAATCCTGATTTCGGATAAGGGAAGAACCTGCAAACAATAAGGCAAAACCTTGTTTCGGACCCACAATGAAGCAAAACCCTTAGGGCTCATCCAGGCATGGGGCCTCCAACCAGACATTAGGGCGTCCATCTAGGCACAATGCCTCATCAAACTAGGCAATCAATGAAAAGGGTGGGACTGAATGCTAGCGAAACAGAGATTGGAGATATGAGGAAATGGACATGAAAAAGCATGCCAAATAGGAATAGAATAAATTTTTATCGTCCACGGAGGCCAATTGGCCTATGGGACCTGTACAAGACAAACATCAAGCGTATTACAGCCCGGGTGAAAAAAACCCACTTGGGGAAAAACCGTGGCGGCGATGCGCTTGCTGGTATACAAAACAAAAGGGGTGTCTCCCCCAGTTGAGTAATCAAAGTGGAGACCTTCACAGGGAAGTGGGACAGAGCCGATGGCATTCGTCAAGAACCTCCTGAAGATATGATCCAAGAGTTCTTACTGCTTCAGTGTTGAGCAGGAGATGGAGTGTCTGTCCAGGTACCACTATTTACAGAAACCATGCTCTAATCTGTTCATTAGAGGGGCAGGTCTGCAGAGCATGGCACTCGTCTTCAAGGACCCCTGGCGGCAGCACGAACAAGTCCTTTCCTCCCGCGCTTCCCTTGCCCATCGCCCAGTTTCAATGCGGAGGTGGTGTCCTCCCGTTCGGATGGAGGCGATCAGCCTACGCTTTTTCATGGAGAGGGGGGTGAGCAGGTACTGCTGGGGCCCTCGCTTGAGCGTGGGATTCACTTGCTCTTTATAGTGCCCGAGCTTGACCTGTGCCAGGGCCTCAATCATCAATGTAGGATATCATCAATGTAGGATACAATGCACCTGAGTACTCCAGATCTCTTATGGCCACGTTGAAAGGAGATGTCTACAGTTTTGGTATAGTGCTATTGGAGCTTGTAAGTAGTTTTTAAATCCTGCAGTTGTGGAATTAGCAGAATATGCGGTGTCATTGTGCACTAATGGTCTTGAATGCGGTCGATGAATGCTTGAAAGAAGAAGATGCAAAAGTAGAATTGAAGCAATTTATAAGAATTGCTTGCAGTGCAGTCCTGGAAATGTTTCCCCAAGATAGGCCAAGCATGCATGAGCTGTTAATGCAATTGAGAGAAGTTGGAAGTTCAATGGGATGTACTATTGAGATTAGTGTTGTTTGAGAACCGCACAAAAAGTAGTATCAATCATTAGACCAAAGATGTCCATTGATTTATAAACAACATTGTTAATGGACACTTATAGCACAGCATATAGAAGCTCCAGGTCAGTTAAAACGAGTGGTCAGTTCAACAAGAAATTTTAGTAGTTATTTAGTATGTGTATATATTTGTTAGTCCATTTTAGAGACTGTAAATTTTCAAAGAAGAAAATAGAATACATTCGGTCAAAGATCAATCCATTCGGTCAAGTTGGATGTCACACACAGAGAAAGCCTAAACAATTGCCTTGATAGAGGGAGAGGAAATGCAAAGTGGCTGGAAAATGGCAGAGAAAATGGGGAGCTCGTATTTGACTCATTATTCTTTTCTGGTACTTTCCAGATCAGGACTATAACATACAAATCAGTTGGAGATTTTTTCACCCATAGGTTTTTGTATCTAAGTAAGGCAGCGACGTTTACCATCTGTTCTTGACCTGGTCTGCTTATAAAACCTTACTTCTGTTTTTTCGTTTGGTCGCCAACGGAATATGCTGAAATCAATTGATGATATTGACCAATTACCTTATTTCACAAGTGTTTGCAGCTGCCATAACAAGCAGAAGATTTTGTGGAGACAAATCGAACCACAGCAGCCAGCAAAGATGCATACAACAACAGAGTCTAACGGAGGATCGAAAGAAATCCATGCCTATGTCAGAAATGTCGGTGCAAGTAAAGAACAAAATATCCAATGTACGTTACCAGCTAAGGCCCTGTTTCCATGAGGGTCCCCTCGACCCGACCGACCCTGGGCACATGCGCCTAGGTCAGGCCGTTTTTAACGCTTGGTTTCCATGAACCCAGCCGACCCCAGCAGACCCGATTTCGATTTCCACCGGATTGCAGTCCCAGGTGACAATTTAGGTGTACGGAAGCAAAAATACAGAAGCAAACAACCATTTGGGTGTGATCGTTTGCACGAATTCTGTGTTAGAGCAAAGAGCAGCGATCACAGATTGCACAATTGAGCAAAATCGAGCCGAATTTTCTCTCCTTGAACGTCTGTGGATGTGATAGAATTCGTCCTGGTGATGCCTCTGATCCAACCCACAAATCGTAACCTTCATCACCTACCGATTACCTAAGATTCCAGGCCTTTTTTATTTCAGGAAACTTTCGGGTCTAAAGTTTCGATGGTGCTACGGCAGTGCCGCCAACAAAAATCTAAATCACACAAAGCCTTGACGGACGGAACACACAACTTGATCTATTAGCGCACACAGCCTTGCCGGAACAAGGTCATGGCCTCGCCAGAAGGCCTCTGCACTTCAGAACAATATTCAGATTCCGATGCTTTGTTCTTGAGGAACTCCTTCAAAAATGCTCCAAAAACTGACCAAATCGACTCCAGAATGGCTCCAAATGGAGATTAGATGCTAATTCAATCCTTCCACTGCAAGATCCGGTGGTCTACTGAAGAAAAAAGGAAGAAAAAGATGGATGGGGTAATCGGCAGGTGATGAAGGGTTACGTCGGAAGCCTTCATCACCAGAAGGTCTCTGGAAGAAACCTTCTGGTTGATGAAGGTTCCCCCTTCCAATTCAATCGATTCCAGCTTACTCCACAATTGCAGATTCGCATCGAAGCTCTTGCTACAGATGAAATGGGTCTGGCGGATTGCATCTCTGAGTAGTTTTGTGCTCTATGCGTTGCAAGATTGGCGCCACAAATTCCTCCTGATTCATGACTGCTTGTGAGGAGTGATTTCGTTTAGATGACTTGCAGCAACCTGGTCAGGGTCGCTCAGAAGGTAACCCCCCCCCCCCCCCCTCCAAAAGCCTAGGGCAAATCCCGGACCACGTAGGCAGTCAGGTCGGGCAGGAGCCTCATGTAAATAGGCTAGGTTGCGCCCTGGCTTCCAAGTCCAAGGCCATTTCAGGCCCATGGAATCACAACAGCCTTGCAGCCCAACTACACGATTTGGCCAGCATCTGTGTATTAAAACTCATATAACTTGTGATTTCGGACTTCGATTTAGATGATCTTAGATTTGATGGAAAGATCTCATCTCCCTCTCTGAAGAATGCATTCTCGTGTGGATCACCCCAGAAAGGTTACGATCATTTCCATAAAAATACCCCCAAAACTAGGGCGTTTGAAAAATTTTAGCAAAACATACGGATATTTCACAATTTTTTACTTTTTATTTCTCCTAAAGCAATGATTTGTTTCAGACTTGGTAAATGAGTTATTTTCATGGTGTAATAATATGGTAATCTTTGAAGATTTTAGAAAATTCCTGAGCAGTGGAACATATCGATTGCATTTAAAGAATGAGGAGAGTTTGATATGTGATCTAACTTCTCCATCTCTTAGCCGAACTACAGTGTAACTATGACTAAGTTCGGAGCTGTGGTGGATCGCTCAAAGATTTGCATGCATAAAGCACCCAGTTAGGATTAAATGTCAAAAAGGCCAGCATAACCACGTTGTTTGCCACGTTTTCTTCAGAAATACTGGTTTTACCTAAATCTTTGTTGATTTGCTTCATCGTTTAAGGCAAAGACGAGTAATTGTGGGATAGTGCTAGCAATCAGGCATCAAACCATGTTGGATGTTTTAGAATGATGTTAACTTCTATGCTTGAGTTCCTGTCTGTTTCAATCCCTGCCTTACTTTTTTACTAAATGGTACCCTAACAAAGTTGTTTTGCTTTTATAATTTGCATGAAAATCTTCCAGTTAGGTCCAGTGAGGCAGAAGAAGCTACATGTAGATATATGCAGGTATCCAATATTTCTAGTTTTTTTTTCAATCTTAACCTTCTACAGACATCTTGTTATCACATATGGTAGTTGTTCCACCTATTAAACAATGCATCTAGGAAGCAACGTGAGGACTATTTGGGATCAACAATTTGTTCGTTGTCAAATGGTTTAACATATGCAGTGATGAATCTCTAGCGTCAAGATGATATCCTCATGTTTCTTGGATATTCAATGATGAATCTCTAGTTGCAAGTATTGTCTTTGTCAAGATGAGACCATCACATCTCACATGCCATGTCTTTTATTTGATTGCCATTACTCTCCCACAAAAGCAAACTAGAAATTCTGCTTAGATAACCATAAGTCACATACGGTAAAAGGGGGACGCATGTCATTCCCACTTTTTTAGACACTTGGTTAAATTGACCCTAAAAGATGGGTGAACCAAGTTAGCGACCACGTTTCTAACCTATTGGGTATTTATTTCATTTCCTCTTAAAATGGTTAAGTTATTGCAACGTTGTTGTATTGCAGGGATCTCGATCGGAGAAACTGAAGAACGCATCTAAAACCAACGAAATAGTTTGTTTTCTCCAAATAAAGTGCTAGTATTCAATACATTTTTACTTATAATTAATATCATTACAATCTATTTTACAATGGACGTGGAGACCATGGAGGTCTTGCTATCACAACTATTACATCCGCTTCACACATTGACCAACTATTGAAAACAACATCTGGAGCACCCTCCGACCAGTTCTAAGCCACGAGAGCAACTTGAAGACTTTAAAAATCTATATATGGAGGTGCTTCATGGGCCACGCAACTGGCCTATCCAACCCATGTCATCAACCTCTTCTCGCCTCCTTTCTTCAATGAAGGGGGTCTGTCCATTGCTCTCGAGCAACTGACGCTATGGACAAGATAAGCAAAATAAGAACGACTTCTAAGGGTCATTTCTGAAAAAGGAAAGTCGTGAAAGGCTCCTCAGAGTGAAAAACGCAGATCTGAGGGCTGTTCTCGACAGGCGAGAAAGGCACCCAATAGTCAAAAGGCAGGACTAAGGGCTTTCTCGACCCGCGAGTCGAGAAAGGCACCCAAAAGTCAAAAGGCAGGTCTGACTGAGGGCCTTCTCGACCCCCCCCCCGGTCAAGAAAGGCACCCAAGAGTCAAAAGGCATGTCTGAAGACCTTTCTCGACCAACGAGTTGAGAAAAGCAAACCAGAGTGAAAAGAGCAGGTCTAAGGGCATTTCTCGACTATGAGTCGAGAAAGACAACCTAAAATTAAAAAAAAAAAATAGAAAAAAAAAATAAAATAAAAAGGTAGGTTTGAGAGCCTTTTCGTCGAGGAAACCAGCCCAGAATGAAAAAGACAGTTCTGAGACCTTTCGCGACAGTCGAGAGAGTGAAAAGATCAAGTCTGCGAGCCTTTCTCGACTTGCCAGTCACGAAAGGGTCCTAAGAGTGAAAAGGCGGATCTGAGGGCTATTCTCGACTTGCGGGCATCCCAGAATGAAAAGAGCAGGTATGAGGGTATTTCTCATCTCGCGAGTCGAGAAAGGAACTTAAAATGGAAAAGGCAAGTTTGGGGCCATTTTTGTCAAGAAAGGCAGCCCAGAACGATAAAGGCAATTCTGGAGTCTTTCTCGACTGACGAGTCGAGAAAGGCAACCTAAAATGAGAAAGGCAAGTCTGGGGCTCTTTTTGTTGAGAAAAGTAGCCCGGAATGAAAAAGGCTATTCTGAGGCCTGGCAACCCAAAGTGCAAAGGGCGAGTTTGAGGACCTTTCTTGACTCAGCCTTACCTAATCGAAAAAAGCCACCGTTTTTTTCCAAAGCGAAAAGGTTCAAAATGCAAGCGGACTAAACAAACCTTTATTTTTCCTTAGTCTGAATAAACCACTTGTATCAAGCCTTGAAGTAAGCCTATGGTAAGCCTTTTAAGTGTGCACAAAGAGGCATCAAACAAAACAATCAAATATGCCTAGCATCAAGCATAGAAACTATTTGCCAAGCAAATATGCACCTATAATCATCTTAACATAAGAATTATTTGCCTAGCAAATATGCACCTATAAGTATCCTTGCATATGAATTATTTACCTAGCAAATAAGCGCCTACGAGGTCAATATAATGTGTAAAATTTTAACATACAGGCATACATATAAAAAAAATACAAGCACACATATAAAGAGAGATTTTGGGAACCTATTAAATAGACATATGCCAACTTATAATCGCTCAAACCATTAGGATGGAACAATGGCTATTATAAACCCTTTTTTTTTCAAGCATAGTTTTCTAATATATTTAATTTTTTTAATTTAGTGGTTTAACATCATACCCTTTTTGGCAACATCCCTTCTAGGACCGATGACGATTAGATGACACATTCTCAGATACATACCACACATGATGAGACTCACACTCACCCACGTCATTCTCAGCACACACTACAATTTAGTGGTTTAACGCCATACCCTTTTTGGCAACATCCCTTCTGGGACCTATGATGATTAGATGACACATTCTCAGACACACACCACACATGAGACTCACACTCACCCACGTCATTCTCAGCACACACTACACATGATGAGACTTGCACTCATCCGCTTACCACCTGATGGTAGCCAGTGGGTTTTGAACCCTGGAGGGGTACACCCCAACCTTAAGGTCTAACCACTAGACCACCAGCATGATGGCTACATATATCAGTGTACCCCGCTCGCTTTTTTCCCGCCCACGCTTGAAATCTTTAGTATACCCTGCCTTTTCTTCTTGCTCATACTTGAAGTTTAAATTTGGTACATAACTTATTTGGACCACTTTGAGAACCCGCCCAGCTTACAACTGTAGATTCCATGTAGAAACGCGCAATACATATATGGTTTAATATATTAGTGTACCCCTCTCACTTTTTTCCCACCCACGCTTGAAATCTTTAATATACCCTGCCTTTTCTTCTTGCTCATACTTGAAGTTTAAATTTGGTACATAACTTATTTGGACCACTTTGAGAACCCACTCAGCTTCCAGCTGTAGATTCCATGTAGAAACGCACAATACAATGTCTTCTTTTGACTTCTTACCTTTTCCACTATGAACCTTAGCATTAACATATGGTCTGCTATGGAGTGTCCCACTCTAAATCCATCATTATAATGGTTTTATATTTTGAGACAGCTATAAGTCTCCTCCTTTGTGGAGTGGTTGGGAGGTGCACCTATCATATATGAGGTACCTCATGTGCGTACAAGGGACCGCCAAAAAACCCATTGTATGCCCCTTAAAAATCTGCCAAAGACCCCCATTTCAGGCACATATTGTATCATAGTCACCCAAAAAAACCCTTTATATAAGACTATAAGTATGGTTGAAGCAAAACAAAAAAAAAAAAAAAAAAAAAAAAAAAAAAAAAAAAAAAAAAAATCACCATTTTGTGTCACTTGCATAGATTGTACAGCTAACACTATGTGAATCCCCCTTGATGGAGTGGTACCACCTTGTTTTGGTGCCATCCCGTGTATTCCTTCACCAATGGATGCATGGAAAATCTTGGTTACTACCTTGCTTATTCCTTGTTTCACAGCCCTTAGATATGTTGGTGGTTAAGCCCATTAGGTTTGGTTCCTTGTAGGTTTGTATTTTGTTTTTATTTCAGTGATTAAGTTTAATGGAAAATTCTCTGGCACAATACCAGGCACTGTCGTATTCTAGAATCGTGCAGGTTGTTTTTACTTTTAATTCCAGTTCTCAATACGAAATTATATGGCACAATACCAGGGCATGCTGGATTCTAGGATCTTTAGTGCAGGACTACACTTTCGACATCAGGCAGCAGTTTTGGCAAAAGGGATTCTTGCTCCCACCACGCAAGATTCGATCGAATGATTTTGCTCCACGCTTTGCTGTTCCTTTTGTTTTGCTCCACACTTTGCTATTCCTTTTGTTTTGCTCAACACTTTGATTCCAGGAGTGAAGATATCCCATTGTTGGCATAACAA
>JAANSK020255274.1:0-15775 GCA_011763485.2 Isoetes engelmannii
CGAAAACATAGGTTAAAAGCCAGACAAAAAAAAAAAATGAAATGAGGCATAAATTCAAAATAGTGGAATGGAGGTTTATATACCATAGCGTAGGTTTATTCTGGTCTGCTCTTTCATGGCCGTTGTGCTTCCTTGCTCCCATCTTTCTTACTTGCTCCCACATTGTGGCCTGTAATTTTCCAGGTTGACTTGATTTCCCTTAGGTCCACTCTCCCCCCCCCCAAGACATGTCTCTTACCACCATCATTAATTCCCCATTAGGTTTGCTTTCCCAGTTCGGTTAATCCCCCCAAGTCAGACCCTTGACCTCATACCATGACCCGTAAGGCCAGAGAGATGGCGAAGAAACAAACAAAGCTCCAGACGATATCCCAAACGATGTTGGATGAGCTGCTTAACATCAAGCCTCGTGTGGCCACTTGCTTCGCGTTGGCATCGGATCCGGACATGATCACACGATTTTGAATTGAAGGATACTTTAACGAACAGGACTTCTGTATTGAGCGGGCATTTTTGTATGACTTTCTGCACTTGCTTTATTTCACTATTTTGAAACGCAGCTTCACAGCCACCCCCGGTTGTCAGTGTGCCATCATTTGATGCTAGTGTCCAGACTGAAGAGCCCCTTCATGTTCACACCGCGATGCAGACTGATGACCATGTGCAGACAACCGAGATGGCCGTACAAATAGACGACATGGCTACACATCAAGAGGAGGGGCTACGCCATTTTACTGAAGAGATAGCCCCGAAAGAACAAGACCGGGCGTTGAATTTATGGATGACAGTCACAGAGGCGGTAGCACACTTCTTTACAAATATAATGGACATATGAAGGCCAAGTGAATTTGTGGCAAAGAGAATCAGGGCTCATAGACCGGATCGGCCATGCCCATCTTCTAGTTCATTTCTCTGCGACACAAGACAGGTTCAACATCCTAAAGCGTGGCAGCCATCTAAGGGGTACAAACTTTTCCGTATAGGAAGATCTGTCTCCAATACAGCTGACCAGGCACCGAGAGGAGCTCCAGCATGGTGTGGGAGGCGAGACTTCAGAAAAAATGGGCAGTGTACAGAGGAGGCTCAACTCTGATTTACAACGAGTGGCCTCAAAACCCATGGTTGGGTTATCTTTGGCGCCTTCAGCATCATTAGCCTTATTGCCTTCTTGTTTTGTTTGTTTGTTTATTACTTTGTTTCATGATGGGGCTTAGGCACCGAGTTTCCCTCAGGCTTCTGTCCCCTATATGTACTGGTCCCATAACCCGACTGGGTTCTCGTTCTTATCTTATTGCCTACTACATTCTTTGCTTCTTTGCTTCATTTATAGCATCTATCCATTTTTTTTGAATCACAACTAGCTATGGCTTCCTCATAGCTTGAAGGATAGCTATCCAATGCAATTAGAGCTTCATGAATCTTACCTAATTGCCCTTGCATTGTTGCATCCTTCAGAGTCTCTTCCATATTGTGATATATCCAGATTTGCTTCTTCTTGCAGCATTTGAGCTTGGGTGCGTCTACCCCTTTTTGATCTATCTGCTACAACAGCCTTATCTATCTCCCTTTCATCATTCTCTTGCAAGTGTGGTACCTCTGCTCCTGCTTCAATATGTTTCAGACCGTGCACAACATCTTCATTAGTGTTAGATAGTACCTTCACATCACTGAAAGCATCACTTGTGTCAGCATCATATTCACTATCTTTCTCGTCATCCATTAGTTCTTCTACAATCTCATTTTTATGCTTCTTAATTGCCTGATTTGCTCTCATATGGTCCATCGTATCCTCCTCCTCCAATTCAAATTTAAATAGCATATGGATTTATTTTATAGAGATTACCTTTCTCAAAAATTACATCCATGCTTACTATGATGCTTCTTTTCTGTGGATCATAAAGCCTAAACCCTTGGAGTTTTTATTGTAACCTACCAAGTAGATTATATATGCCCTGTCATCCAGTTTTGTCTTACTTCTTCAGGGACAAGTGCATACGTTAGACAACCATATGCATTGAGCTGATTATAGTGTGATATTCTACCAGACTAGAGCATACAAGGAATATTACCTCTGATACTGTTGGACAGAAGCATATTTTGAATATTGCTGCCTTGACAGTTTCATCCCAAAGAAATTTTGGCAAACCAGAATATTTGAGCATTGCTCTTACAACATTTAAGATAATCTTGAGTGCTTGCCAAGCAAGTAGCCAATACAATTATATTATGTCCTATCATCCTTCTGAGTAGCTAATATATCATGTTTGTTCATAGCTTATATATTTTTAAAATGTGAATGGCCCAATCTCTCATGCCATAATTTCACTGAAGGCACTATAACTACATTAATGCTTGCCATGGAATAATTGTTTAGCCCAAGTAGGTTACGAACACATTTGCCAACAAACTTCACTTTATTATCCTTGCGAACAGTACATTGAGTCTTGTCAAAAACTACCTTGAACCCCAAATCTACTAGTTGACAAGCTGAAATCACATTCCTGACAAGTCTAGGAAAACATAACACGTTTTCAAGACAAACAACATTCCCTTCTAAATCAAATATCTCAGACTCTTCCACTCTTGCAAGATCTCTGTTTGCAAGTTGTACATGTCTAGCACTCTTCCCATTACATTTCTTTAGTAACTCTGCAGATTGTACTACACTCCTCTCCGCTCCACTATCTACAACACATACCTTATTGTCAACAACTTTCTTTTGATTATTAACAGAAAAAATAGGAAAAACACTCAAAGCACTTATCTCATCATTTCCATTTATTTCTTCATCCTCTTCTGAATATTTGTTCACTTCTTTTGCAATATTAACACTGGATTTTTCCTGCTAGTTCTTCCACCTCTTGTAGCAAAGCCACTCCTGCAACCTTTGCCTTTGCCTCGGCCAAATTCCTTGGGTGTGGAGCAGTTTATCGCAAAATGCCCTTTGCCTCCGCAATTGAAACATTCACTGTCCTTTACTTTAGGGAAGTTAACCTTGAGGTGGCCATACATATTGCATAAGAGCCCTAGGTTACCTTTATTGTTGCCTTCTCCTCTTCCTTTCCCTCCTCCAGGCTTCTGATATTTTGCAGCATACAGAATCTCCATTGACTTCTCATCTTCTTCATCACTAAGCAAGGTTTTTTCTTCAAACTCTTATCTTCTCATCTCCTCTGCTTCATCCCTGGCTTTTGCAACCCTCCTAATGAAGACTAAAAGTTCTTTGAACTTGTTAAAATTTCTAGCAATAGCAAGTACCTGATTTTACTCTTTGTACGTTACACCATCTCCTTCCAAGTCTGACATTATAGAATCAAATTTTGCAAAATACTTATTCAAGTCATCCTTTTTCTTCATACCTTAGCCTTCTCAACTCCTGTTCCAGCATATCAATTTAAGTTCATGATTTGCTTTGAAGCTTCATAGGCAGGTATTCCCACACTTTCTTAGGTGACTTATTCCTAGATTTGAGCAGAATAGAAGAACCTACCTTGCTGCAGATAATTCCCTTAGCTTATTTTATTTTTATGCTTTCCGATTTCACTCCAGTCATGTTTGTACTTCCAACTACAACTGATGTGACACCTGCTCTTACATTAGAGCTTTGGTTCCTTCTGGAGAGTTCCCTGTACTTTCTGCAGTTGTGCTACTCACAACTGTTTCTTGCTCCTTAGTACCTTCAATAAGAGACCAAAGATCTTTGCTTCTAACACTCTTTGCATTTTGTCTTTCTATACCTAGAAACCTAGTCCTCTTCTATATTCATCAATGGTTTTCAACAAGGATGCTCCATATTGTGTTGCCATATCAAGCATTTAGCTCTGATACCAATGTTGAAAATAAGCCAATTCTCTTAGGTAAAAACTAAAAGAAGTAAATTTACTAGAAGAATTAGGGCTATGAATATCATTCAAAGGTCTCAAATATATCATTGTTCAAAAACCATTGACCCCATTACTAGTCATTCTTTGACCGGCCCTATGCATAATCGCAACTACACTTGATTCAATTCTTAGATGTCGATATTCCAAGCAGAGATCAGTGTGTTGCAATCCGACCTTCCTCCTTGCTTCTTGACTTCGTCCTGCACCAAATCTGCACCAATCGCACCTCTAGAAGTTTCCACTTTGAACCATTGGAAACTTCTATGTTCTCCCTATGGTTATCTGTCCTTTTGGCATTCAACCCCTTAGCCAGATAATCTCTTTCTATATGCATCATTTGTAGCCAAGGGACCATTGAAAAGCTACGTATGACATTAATAATCTAACAATGCGTCCGCACATCGTTTCGTCCTTGTTGCTTAACTCTATGCTCGTCCCTCATTGACGGTATCATACTCACACATGAACCTATGGAGATATAACCTCCCATTTCCTGACCTTGAGAGCTCTATAAATGAGGCAAAAATACAGACACTATAGCAGACATGGATTGCAAACGAAGAATGAAGGCGGAGAGGATGCACGTAGAGGCACTCGAGTGAACAATAGAAATTTTGGCACCAAAATTTATAATGTGGTTTGTGCATACGGACATGTGCACAGTAGGTGGACAAAGTAGCCATTACTTTGCCCGCGATATGAGTTTTGAAAAATACTGGCTATTAATGTGGTTGGAATGAATGCGCAAACATCTCTTATAAAAATCTGTCATGTGGATGCCAAGTAAGCTTGCTCCTTCCTCTACTGCCAATTAATGTTGACTTTGGTAAAAAATGCTCAAACCTCATTGGCCATGACAAATATGACGTGGAATTTTAGCATCCAAGTTATGAGCCATTTTGAGAACCCAAATCCGCCATAATGATTTCCCACTTGCCTATTTCAATTCGTAGCTTGTGGGGTGTTATGCGAATTGATGCAACATTTAGAAGAGAAAGAGGACCTAAAATTATCTTATTCTATTCTATTCTATTATATCAAAGTGCACCAACCAAATACTCATTATCATTTTCTAGTTCAAGTACACCTATGCAGAGGGGCGTTCGAACCTTGTTATGTGGTTTTTATTTGTTGTCATGAGGACGTATTGGTTGAGATGAACTGGATGTCCTTCAAATTGGTCCTCTTTTCCGATGAGGTCTCTAAACTCAAATTCTATTCAACTCTCTCAAGCATTGGAGCGTAGTATGCTTATCACCTTTGAGATAATTCTGGAGAAAAAGTACAAATTTTCATTCATATCTCTTAACAATATGTACAAATTGTCATTCATATGCCGATCTCTACAATGCATGACGATGACCATGACTACTCCCATGATGTCAATATTTGACCTCCAAAAACAAGTTACTTTCTATTATCATCCATTGTACATATGAAATGACATGTTCATTGAATGCCTTGTTCGCTCGACGATCAACCATCATACATGTCAAATTACATGCTCAATTAATGAATTTTGCTTCACGTGTATAAAATGCTGGCTTAGAGACGCCTCATGTCAGCGGCAAAAACTTGCCGGACGTCAAGCGGGTGAGCCATTGGAGTGTAAACTACTCCAACAGTTCCAGGGTGAACGTCTCAGACGTCAAATCGGCCGTCTCCAATCTGCTACATGTGAACAGGTAAAAAAATGCATGTGAGGCGTCCCTTAGTCACATTACTTCTTGTCCTTAACATAGTGAAAAATAATATTGTTTACTTTGCCTTGCATTGTGATGAATGTATTGTTTACTAGACATAAACATAAGTTAGGTTGTTGAAGATGAAGTTGTTGATATTATCTTGAGAACTATCTATATGAGGTCGATGATGTACTAGGTAACCACCCGGTTATCGGCAGTTAACCCGCCGAAACACCGTCCACGAGGGGTGTTAGCCCGGAGTGGCGAGGTTGCCAGTGGGTACCGCCAAGTGACCTTTGACACCCGGGTGACTACTAGACGTAATTCACCACTTGGTGAAAACTTCGCCACATGTCGAATTATGTGAAATGCCCACTCAGGGGGTACCAAAGAAAAACATAAGTGGTAATATGTATGTAGAAATTTCCACCCAGTGGTGGTTTACGCTGAGATTTTATGTGTTGCATGGTTTTGTAGATGACATACGTTATGTATTGGCCAGCCTCATACCCTACTTTAACAAATTGATAGCATTCCATGATGTTAATCACCATTGTTTGTTTGTATTCTATGTTTGATTCTTTGACTTGAAAAGGGCAATATGACTGTGTTAGCAAGGCATTACATGGTTACTCGTGTCATCACGAAAATGTCACTCAAAATTTGTACACTCTCTCAAATTGCCAAATTGCACATGTCTCCAAAGTACACTATAGTGCTATTGTAGTTTAATAGCATAACATTATAAAAGAAGACCTTTGGCAACTTCTTTAAAAGGCAACATCTCTTTAAAAATCTACGTTAATTCACATAGAAGAATGTTTTTGCAAACCCTTGAACATGGCTCTAGCAACTCTTTGCATTTTAAATTAGTGTTTGACGACAAAAATCATGTTCTAAGAAGATGGTACAATGCAAATCTGATGTAAGGAAAAGCAAAGGTACTATACAAATCCGATTAAAAAAAAACACACAAGCCATGCCCCACCACTAGGCCTAACTCATCTTGCATCACATAAAACCTCCATAAGCTAAGTGCTGAAGAAAAATCAGCTCATACATACAATTTTATCACCACCAGAAAGGGTCAACATTATTTCAACATCTGCCCTTCACAGGTCCAACTAAGGATCACATGCATCACCATGGCATTCATTTAACATAATGCAGTGCTGCAGTGGTGTTGTCATATATACAGATGTGCCAAAGGGATGAAGCACTATCATCAACAGGTAAAAACCCAATTCACAGGTTCAAAACTGCTTGCCATCCTCCACCTGCATATAGGGCCAGTGAGGTACACAAGCCAAAACTGGGAGAACAACATTGCAATTTGACATTGCAACTCCACAGATCCAAAAGCACAGGAAGAGCAGGAAGAGATCCCTATCCTATCCCGGCGCCAGCGCGAAAGAGACAAGAATCGCGCTGGACGGGCAGATTAAAAATCAAAATTGGGATATTAGGCACATAAAGCTGCAAGGTATCTCAGACAGGCAAGATCAGAGAGCTATGAGAGGGATTTCTTTGGACACCTCCAGAGGCTCTTTGTTGTTGGTATCCTTGAAGCTGTTGGACTTGCTCTTGGCCCTGCAATCTGTCAACATCTGTACTACTTCTCTCATGGTGGGCCTATCTGAAGGTGCATAGCAGCAGCAAAGGAGAGCCACTCCAACCACTGTGCTCACTTCATGTAGAGGCAACTTGGCATTTGTCAGGCAAGTATCTACCACTGCCAAGATACCCCTCTCATGCTCCAAGCTCTTGGACACCCACATCACCATTGGCATCCCATCCTTGAACTCATCATCTGTTGGCTTCTTCCCTGTTACCAATTCCAACAAAACCACCCCAAAGCTATATATATCTGCTTTCTCATTCACCTTCAAATTGCATGCATATTCTGCCATGTTTCACACAAGACAATGTCAGGACAAAATCCAGAAACAAAATCCACCCCCTTGAGGCAAGGGAGGCATTTATGCACTCAAAACAAGATATAAACAAGAAAGGCAAAGAAACAGGGATTTTGAACATCTCATAACAAATCCATGCCAAACCTACCTAACAAAGTACTAACAAACTCGTGCAAAAAAACAAACATGGTAGTTAGGGCTAGAACATGAAAAAAAACCAACCTGGAGCAATGTAGCCACAGGAGCCAGCCACCAGAGACATGGATTGATTCTCCCCTGTGCCAAGGACCGGTTTAGCAAGGCCAAAATCTGCAACATGGGCTTCGAATTCTGAGTCCAAGAGTATATTATTAGATTTCACATCCCTGTGTATGATTCTAGGATTGCAGTCATGGTGCAGATAGCAGAGGCCATTGGCTGCCTGCAAGGCAATTTTATATCTAGTATTCCAATCAAGCAGGCTCTTCTTCTTGCCATGTAGCAGGTCTCCCAAGCTCCCATTAGGCATATACTCATATAGCAGCAAGTTGTGATCATCATTTGAGCAAAAACCCAACAGCTTCACAATATTTCTATGCCTTATTTTGCCAAGAGTTTTAATCTCTGCAGAAAAGCCATGATCATCATGTGCACCACTTCTGGATCCAAGGCCAGCCTTAAACAGCTTCTTAACAGCAATCACATCCCCACTTGGCATCTGACCTCTGTATACAATTCCAGCCCCACCTTGGCCTATAATGTTGTCTTCATGTAGGCATTCAAGCACATTCTCCACATCCAGATCCAGTTTCTGAAAGCTTGTTAGTCTCCAAGGTTTAAGTATGGCTGCAGATCTTCCACACCATGGAAAAATATGAGCATTTTCATTTCTCTGCCACATAAAACACACTAGAACTAGCAGCAAACATAGAGCAAAGGCAAAAATTGATCCCAAAAGTGCAGAGCCAATTCTGCTCAAAGGCTTTCTTCTAATCTCCACACCTATTCCATTGTTCAGGTCACCAGAACAAGGCTGCAATCCTCTGCCACAAAGGCCTGAGTTGCCAATAAAACAACTTATGTTAAAATATTCAAACTGACCATCAGTAGGAACTGGTCCAGAGAGCTCATTGTATGAAAAATCTGCAGATGTAAGACTCTGAAGCCTGTTGAGCTCATTAGGTATTGGTCCCTGCAGATGATTTCTAGATAAGTTAAGAAAAGCAAGAACAGGCATGCTGCCAAGCTGGGGAGGAATGATGCCAGAGAGATTATTTTGGCTAAGATCCAAGTATATCATATTACTGCATTTACCAAGCTGATCAGGGATAGGGCCAGAGAGAGAATTGCCTCTCAAATCCAGGTGAGCCAAGGAAGAGAGGTTACTGATTTCTGAAGGAATTGGACCTGAGAGGAAGTTGTTCCAGAGGAAAAGCTTCTGGAGGTGTGGAAGGTTGCCAATATCTGAAGGAATAGGCCCTTGCAAATGGTTGGATGAGATATCCATAAAGGAAAGAATTGGAGCATCGATTTTTGAAGGAATGGAGCCATTCAATTGGTTATGGATGAGTTCAAGCATGTCCAAATTCTTGAGCTGCAGCAAGCCATCAGGAAGGGGACCACTGAGTTGATTATCTCCAAGTCTGACCCTGTTTAAATCCCTGCAAAGGCCTAAAGAAGCCGGAATTGAACCAGACAAATGATTTTGCAGCAGAACCAGCACTTTAAGCTTCCCACCTTTGCACAAAAGGGGCGGAATCTGACCCACAAGAGAATTATTGGATAGATCCACTTCGACCAGATTTCCGTTGCTTCCCAGTCTCTCAGGAATTTTACCACTTAATCCATTCGACCAGAGCGATAATACCTGTAGCTTCGGTAACTCAGCCAAAAATCCAGGTACCTCTCCATGCAGATCGTTCAAAAAAAGCATCAACAGCTCCAAATTCTCCAAATACCCTAACTCCGCCGGAATTCTTCCTATCAGCTTGTTATTCGAGAGATCCAGAGACTTGAGATTGATTAAATAGCCCAATTCCGGTGGAATAGGACCTGATAGAGAATTAATCTGCAAAAATAATGAATCTAGCTTGATGAGATTACCCAGTTGTGCCGGAATGGAGCCGTTTAGGCCGCAGCTTGAAAGGTCGAGCCGGATTAGATTGAAGAGATTGCCAAACTGTGAAGGAATGCCTCCGTCGAACTGATTGTAATAACCCAAATAGAGTTCTTCCAAATGGGTCATGTTTCCTAACTCCGGCGGAATGAAACCTGTTAAGGAATTCCCGCACAATGCCATGTATCTCAGTTGGGTCATATTCCCGTATGCAGAGGGAATGGTACCCTCGAAATAGCTACCCCCTAAATGGAGATGCCGGAGCGTAGAAATCTGGCTCAGCTGCTCCGGCAGAGGCCCAGAGAAATTATTGTTGTACGCATCCAAGACCTCCAGATTGCACATGTAAGATAAATTCTGCGGAAACATTCTGCTGAAATTGTTGTGCGAAATGTTGAGAACCCGCAGAGTGGATAGAGCTGTGATTTCCGCCGGAAATGGGCCTGTGAAATTGTTCAAATCAAGCGTCAGATTCACTATCCCTTTTAGCTTCCCAATTGCTGGCGATAATGTGCCGGATAAACTCTTTTCTGATAGATCAAGAGCTAAAACTGCCGAATGATCTTCGTTACAACTGACCCCTGTCCAGTAGCAAGGATCGTTATCCGATAAAACCCAATCATCTAAAACCCCCAACGGATCAATGATTGAAGCTTTTAGCTTCATCAACGCATCCCTGTATGCATATTCTCCATTCGCGATCCCGCAGTGGAACAGAACAGTGGCGAAAATGACCGCCCAGTTGAAAATAAAGCTTCTACGTTCCAGAAAAGCCATAGTTACAAAGGATTTGAGCCTTTTGCAATGCAGGAAAGGATTCCGTGGATGGGTTTTTTGGATTATTAGTATTGAAAAACAAGCGCCAGATTCATCTGATGCATCTGCAGTGAGAACCAGCATTGGACATTTCGATCCTCATTGCCTCATCCAAAAAATTTCGTGGGCTTGATCAGTATTTCAGCGTTCAAACGATAGATTCTGCCGCAGAGACGTAAATCTAGGAGCCCGGAAAAGAGGCATTTACGAGCTCATTAAGAGGGGGGCTGACAGACGGAAAAAATGCGTAGGAAATGAGAATTTGGCAAGCAAAAATTGAAGAGTTCTGGCAACAAAGCTGCGGAGGTCTAGCTCGAGATTTAAATCGCCATAGCCATAGCCATTCCGGCGACGGCTTCACACAAAGATCAAGGCTCTCCCACACACAAAATCCCATGCTCTGGGCAAAATACACACGAGCGTTTGGGCGGCGCCGCGGCGGGGCAACCGCGGCGCCGCCAGCCCGTGGGATAGAATCCCATAACTGCCGAAAAGTACGTCAGTTTAGGTCGTGATGACGTGGAGGCCAGGTCACGGGTCAATATGACGTGACCAAAGTTCGAAGGACGTGAAAGCAGACGTGGCGCGTGCGTGGAAAGACAACGATTAATGTTACCGGCGGGGCGAATCGCCGTTTATTTATTTCGCGATGGCGTTAAAAATATTGACGGAGAATAAGTGAAAATTCTTTTTTGCATGAATGCGGCGGATTTAGAGCATTAAAAAGTCGTCATTGGTATTTATGGATGACGAGCCTTGCACGTGCCACCTGTCAATCCATACAATACTACTCTATGACGTGGCCGATGCTGACTCGCTAGCCATATCCGGCAAATATATACGGTGTCCTATTATACGCCTTTGCTATTTTGTTGAGGGACAAGTAGCGTAGAACTGCTTGTACGCCTATGAACTAGACTACGTAGTATGATGATCATTGATCATCATACCATTTTTTAAGGTTGGGCCTATATGTTAGGCCTATCTAGGATGTATATGTATTAATTTCGATAAACCATTAAATCTGCACAATGGATTCTTTCGAGGTCTAGTTTCGAGCGCCTTATATCTTATATCTTGGCCACTGTCGTGTTAGAACCATGGCATATCCATGGCATTATTCAGTGTCGTGTTAGAACCACAAAAAAAACACGGCCTTCGCTTCTTTTTTTTTTTTTTCAGTTTTAGCATGGTTCAATCACGATGGTGGCCAAGATTTAGTGGGATCAGTCTAGTTTGGTCTGATGTGGAAACAAAATAACTATAACGTGTCCGAAATGAGAAACCATATATTTTTATTCTATATAATTGTGCATGGTTTTTGTTTGTAGTTGTATTGGAATACATATAAAGCTGATGGTGGAACCGTGATATACGAAGCAGAAGTGGTCTTCTAGAGTTCTTTTGCTTCGAGTATGGTCTTAGGTATGGCATGCATTGGCGGCTAACTGTGACGAGCATGTCGAGTTGACCCTCTTGGCAACTCGGACGCTATGTTGCAATACGGTGAAGAATTTAATCTTCTTACTTTTAATAACCAAATATCAACAATAATATGTCCATGGCAATATATCCCTTATTACAATCAAGAATATCCAGAAGAAACTCTATTCTCAATGCATTCAGAATAGATATAATTCTTCACCCTATTGATCTGTTTGTCACCTCAACCTATAATTAGTGCAAGTTTGACAAGATCTCCAGTTGCCGGGGGGTCAACTGGGCAGGCTTGTCACAGTTGGTATCAGAGCAGGGCTCGTGTTCGAGTCTCCATGGGGGCATGTATGACTTAGATACCGATGGACGGTATGGTCTTAGCTACCATAGGATGGTGTGGTCTTGTGATGGTCGAGGATGGGCATAATTCTAGTGGGAGATATTGTAACGGACCCATGGGAGGCTGCTTGAGTAGATCTTGGTGTGGCATTTCCTGACACCACCATAAGAGGGTAGGATGAATTTCCCATAAACATCCGGATTGATTACTCGTAAACGTCTAGACGGTTTTCAATTGTAACGGTCCTAGGCACTAAGAGGCCAGCATTTATATATTATTTGCACATAATACATTTATCTCATAAATTGGGATATATGCATGGCATATATTTTACATAAGCAAAGGGCTTGCAAAAAGGAATTTTTGAGAGAGGGCTTTTTGGTACGTGAAGTTTTTGTTGCAAAGAGAGCTTCTGGAGGTTTGAGCAGCAGAGGGTTTCTGGAGATTTGAGCACAGAGGAGGCTAGATTGCGCTAGAAGGACTTACACTGGAAGGACTATCTGGGGAGCTCACTGTGGCTTGATTGCACCAGAAGGAATTACACTGGAAGGACTAGCTGGGGAGCTCAAGCTTAGAGACTGCATCGGATATTCTTCTTTAAGGTGGGGAATATATGTTGATTCTATTAAGCTTGCCTATACTGGCAGGATTACATTCCAAAATCTCTTGGCGAAGGGCATGGATCTTTGCAGTGTTCTGGCTATTGTTATTGCTTGAGGCTTGATTGAGTTGATTAGAGATTGATATGATTATCTTTGATTGATAAGGAAATGGATGAATTACTTCAAAACTGCTAGGAAAGGGTCGGATTACAGAAGGAGGTGTCGTTTTGGGTGACTCAAAGGTTTATATGGAGTTTCTGCATCGATTGAGGAATTTTCAAAGTTGCCAAGATGGGATAAAATTTGGCCTGGACTCATGCAAGAACAGGTCAAAATTGCCTCTCAAGCATCGGTTTGGGCTTCTATGTTGCCGATCTACTTGGAACAACACCGAAACTGGAAGATCAATGGTGTCTCTGTTTGCTGTGTTGCTTATTTTCTTGTCTTACTTTTGGTCTGATACTTTTAGTTTGTCGGATTCAGATAGAAATAGGTCTATCTGAATCCGACAAACTAAAAGGGTCGACTTGGCGAAGGCAAGCCTGAAATAGAAGAATCGAAGCCTTAAAAACTGCCACAATTTGTGTCGCAATTTAGACCTCTATGTCTTTTTGTTGTTTATACTTTTTTGTTGCTTTGTTACATGGTTGTCTTGTCTTAGTTGATATTTCTCATTTGTCTTGTGATTGTTTAAGTAAATCAATGGATTAATCTAAGATGAAATATGCAGAGCAGCCTGCCTGTTATGATTGTGGCAAGTATGACAAAAAATGGAAGAGTCAGACTTGCTAGAGGAATTGCTAATAACAATTGCTTGCTACTAGTTCTAAAATGAATCAGAACACGATAAATTGACCTAAGAGATGGCTTTTAAGTAGAAGACTTTGCTTGGATCAAGTAAAGGAGATCCGAGCATGAAGAGTTGGGCAGCATAATCAAGTAGTAAGAGCATGCATTATTTTCAATGTGTGAATCTAGTTTAACTAAGAAATTATGGAAAATAAGGTTACTAATTCTAAGGAATATGAGCTAGAGATATCCTAGATTTGGGAAGTTCGATTTACAATATCTAACTGGACAATTCAATAGAAGGTTCTTCGACAGCTCAATCTCGCTTCAACTGCACTGCTACTACTAGCCCAAACATCACTTTGCTTATTCACTGCACATGCATTCAAGGGGGTTAGTCCTCGTGACTAAGTGGGGATTGCACTAGCTGCCTTTGCATGCATAGAACATCTTGGAAACCTTGGAATAACAAGAACATAAGCACAAGCAAAGACACAAAATCTATGTGAACAAAGTGCAAGACAAGGACAACATATTCCAATGAAATACGATACATGAGCAACAGAAGCAAAGAACATGGTCAAAGTACCAAACCATCTTGACACATAACGTCAGGACAATGGGTAGCTCAGCCAGCCTAGATACATGCCCCGTTAGCAAGACACGCTCAACCAGCTTATATTCCAAGCCCTGTAGCGGGGTGATGAGGTGAACCTCGTATGCACACATGAGCACATGAGCACATGTTTCTTAGAAGTCTAAACCTATGAGAATCCACGAGCTACAAAGCATGCTCTGTGTATTTGGTTCAGCTCATTGTACTTCAGCTTGAAAATCCAAAATCCAACGATTATCTACAAGCTTCTGGTCAGTGGGAAGATCATATAGCTATCATGTATCATTTTGAAGAATGTACTCTATTCTTTGTGCATGGCAATATTCCAATGTTTAGCATCCTTGTTGTACATGAATTATTTGTATGTGGATGGTTTATGGGGTATGATGGCACAACACAATGCAAAGTGTTTGAGAGTGTTTGCTTGCATCTTGAATCAAGCTATTTTATCATCTTATCTGTTGGTTTCCATGCATGTGTAGATCTATAGACAGTTCGAGTAGCAACCTGGTTGGGAATCCTTTGAAGGTGCTCCACACTAGGCTTATAATTGGACCATGTCATTTTTTGGGAACAACGTCGACAATTGCTTTTGTAGGCAATCTATTATTGCGGCAAACGGCAGTATTCACCTCTTTGATCCAAGCAAACTTTAACCCCATTTGAGGGAATTATGGCACTCATAAAATTGGTCAATATTTGAATTTTCCTTGGCATAAAGGATAGAAGCGTCATCTTGAATCCCCTTTTGTTCAAGGAATCTATCCATTTCTTGGGACATGATATCACCTCCGTGATCGATCCTGGTTTTCTTGATCCCAAAGGAAAAATACCTATGCCTTTTGGATGGTCCTTATATATCCGTTTATATATGAGAACCAATTCTTTTGTAGCTCTAGTGGAGCTCAGGTTGCTAATCCCTTATTTATGATTGGGCTTATTAATCTTGGAAAGGTCTTTTACCAGAATTCCTTAATATTGGGAAGGTCTATCCACTAGGGCTTCTTAAAATACAACATAGGTAGAACTGCCCTTTTGTCTTCTACTTAGCTAAATATACCAATTAACAGACATTTATAAAGCTACATCATAAGCAAACATGGCGGTTGTCAATATTTGACTATAATAACATATGCAGTATACCATGTCTATACACTTCTCGTATCAGCCTCATATTCATAGATTGTACTTTTCGTTGTCGATGGCTTAGAGTGAAAAGTGGGTAGAAACTAAGTCTTCTATCTGCCAGAATTATGTTGGGCATTAGGTTTGACCTTCTTGTCTTGCTTATCCATCTGTCCAGGTCTCATTCAATCCGACCAAACTAGCTAAATCAACATGTTATGGCAAATCAAAATAGATACAATAAGACAAACTAAATAGTAAAACATAACTACGGAGATACTTTAATCACGAAATTGGTTCAAGCCCAGTTAAACATAGGCTAGGTTCTATTTTGAAAATTTTAACCAAACATGTGCGGTGTATATTTCAAAATACATTGAATTGAATGGAGCTTAATTGAAATTTATCATTTACGGAGACCCAAAATACAAGAAAGAGTGTCTACGATTAAGAGAAGAAGAGCGGCCCCC
>JAANSK020255275.1:0-12840 GCA_011763485.2 Isoetes engelmannii
ACTGGGTACTGAGTACTGGTGCGGACTTATGCACACGCTAAACCTCCATCTTCTCGCTAAAACCAGGGCAAAAAGCTATTAAAGCAAAGATTCTGGTGCTGACCCACTGGAGCAACTCAATCAAACCACTAGACCATAAGAACTGCCACCAGAAACAGATCGAATCCCTAAACCCCCATAGCAGCTACCTGCAAAAAGGCGGTGGCCCTGAAGCTGAAAAGAAGCACATCCAAAAAGCCCAAATGCCAGATGCCCAGGCGCTCAGGGAAGGCGGCGCTCAGGGAAAACGCTCAGGGAAATCGTTCGGAGGAGGTGCATCTCCTCTGCTCAACCACACCAGCGCTCCCAGGCATGCTCGCAAAGAGAAACCTAAGAGTGGCTATTATGACAAGAACAAGTTTGGCCCATGCTATCACTACAACTCAGATAGCCACCTGAAAAACAATTGTCCAAAATTAGCAAAAGACAATAGATGCTACAATTGTGATGGTCTTGGATTCCAACTGAGATTCTAGGTCAAGCCTCAACTTCAACTATGGTCATAGATGCAGTTTTGCCTCTAACCTGGTAAAGAGAAACCTAAGAGTGGCTATTATGACAAGAACAAGTTTGGCCCATGCTATCACTGCAACTCAGATAGCCACCTGAAAAACAATTGTCCAAAATTAGCAAAAGACAATAGATGCTACAATTGTGATGGTCTTGGATTCCAACTGAGATTCTAGGTCAAGCCTCAGCTTCAACTATGGTCATAGATGCAGTTTTGCCTCTACTAGGACCTCTTTCCAACTCTAGTCCTATTTGTGCTCATAATTTAGTCCTTGTTCCGTGTCCCATTCTTGATCTCACTTTTACACTTCTCTCTTCATTGTTACCGACACGTTACATGAAAGGTAATCCCAAAGTAGCAGTGGTACCAACTTTTACCTTTGATCCAGGAGGTTGCAAGTTTTGGCAGCCATCTAGAGTATATGCGTGTAATCTTCATGATAGAGGATCTCAACATGTGTGAGAGGTTAGAGGAGAGAAATCAACAGATTCACTTGCAGTTTAAAGCAACAGCACCAGAGCAATGATCTGACTCAGTAATGATCTGACTCAGAGAGTTACAGTAATGTGTGATCAGCTTGAAACGTTGCAAGACAGGAATGAGGAATATCATGATATTATGCAAGAGAAGTCACAGTCGGCTCCAGTTGCAGTTCCAGATTCGATTTCAAATCCAGTTGAAGTTTCAGTTCCAGCAAATATAGTTCCAGTTGAAGTTCCCCATATATGTGCGGTTCATGATGTTGTGATAGCTCCAAAGGTGCCATCCAATTCCGCCCTTGCTCACATCTCTATTCCGAATATTGCTCCAGCTTTTGATGTTGTTGACATTGCCTCTGTTCTTCTTCCTACTCTAGCTCCCATTTTTTATCATCTTGTTGGCTTAGAGTCTACTGTGGTTTCCACTCCACCAGGGCCTAGAGTTCCTTTTCCATATCCAGTTCTAAGCTCAACTCCAGTTTCTACCGCACCTCGATGTGTTACTTCTAGCTCTGATATACTTATTCCGACTACAGCTTTAGCTCCTCTTTTAATTTGTGCTCCACTTCCAACTGAGATTCTAGGTCAAGCCTCAGCTTCAACTATGGTCATAGATGCAGTTTTGCCTCTACTAGGACCTCTTTCCAACTCTAGTCCTATTTGTGCTCCTGTTTTGATCCTTGTTACGTGTCCCATTCTTGATCTCACTTTTACACTTCTCTCTTCATTGTTACCGACATGTTGCATGAAAGGTAATCCCAAAGTAGCAAAGGTGCCAACTTTTACCTTTGATCCATGAGGTTGCAAGTTTCGCCTCGTAGGAACTCGCCATGGAAAAAAGGGGGCGTAGTGTGATGATCATACGATGGTCGTCACACATGTGCAATATAACTAAGAGAATTCAAACCATTGACCTTTTACTTATATTCCATTGCTCTTGCCAACTAGGTTATTCTTGTTCAATGGCCACATAAAATGGTTTATCACATATGAGCACGTTTCTGTAGGTGTCATTGCCAGGTGGCATCATGCATTGGCGCAAAGCAACACTATGCATGGCAGCCAAGTTGCGGGCATGCACTTATGCTAGATGGTGACCATTTATAGTTCAAGCTCATGCATTGGAGTACTATAAATAGAGGAGTTTGAGGATAGCAAAACCATTCCAGCTCAATGCAAGTTGTGAGCCTCCTCCTCCGGTTCAAGTTCTTGCTTCGAGTTCTTGCTCTCTTGTTTCCAGTTACGCGCATTCCAGCGCGGATTCTTGTGTTGATTGCCCTTCGGGCTACTGTACATATCTCTTCTTGATATATTATAATTGTTTGCATATTTTGCGTATTTCTCTTGTATTCTTGGCGTAGGCTCGTGACAGAGGCTAGGCTTAAGAATAGACTTAGGTAAGAATTTGGGCAATCCCCAAAGGACTAAAGGACTCTCCAATCAGTCAATTACCAACATAAAGGTTCAGGATTAAGATTTTTGATAACGGGAAGTTGGAATGTGAAAACTAAGAATTTGCTAATGCTGAACACAGAGATTCAATGGAGCTTGATGCCTGAAGCGGCAGATGTTATGCTGATTGTTCAATTGTCAGAAGCTGATCGTTGAAGTATGATGTTGCTTGCTAATCCAGGGTGTCGGTCTAGATGTTGGATGCAGATGTCCATGGCTAGTCATAGGTCCTCCTTTAGGATATCGCTGGCCTCTTATGTAGAGGTCGCAGTCTAAAGTAAAAGGTCGAGGCTTTTCCTTTGATTCCCTTTAGTGACATTCTAAAATCTTAAAGGCCGTACTATTTTAAAGTTAACTTGGCTTAGATATTCAATGGTAATATAACTTGGATATACATTTTGACTTCCATATCAATTCCTCCTCTTCCGGGGATTGATCGTCTTCAATCATGAAATTATATGGAAAATTAGCATAACCAAGTCCATGATTATAACCCTAATTGAGTCCACAATCAGAAATAATCAAGCCCAGCCCGTAAAGACCAAATATTTCCAAGTCCATCCCTTTAGGCTAAAAGTTTTCAAATGTTGCAGTCATAATAGCTATCTCAAGATGTATTAACATAAAAATCTAAATGGACAAAGCTCAAGGCAATTCTTAATAACAAAGTTAATAGCTTTAGAAAATGAAAAATAAACACTTTAGAATCCTCTAAGACAACTTAACACAAAATTTAGCTTTTGGCTTGGAAGGAGAAGTATCAAGAGAGGTTCAATGGAAATTCAATATAGCCACTGGAGAACACTCTCCAGCAACAAACCAATCCTGGGAAAGGCTTAGTAAAAGGGCAATTCAATAAAACACTAGCTATCCAAATTTAAGATTTAGACTTCAAGAATTGGCTTAAGAAATTATTTGAATTCTGGCAACCTGCAAACAAATGATATGGCTAATAAGATATTAGACTGGAATTAAGATTTAGAAGCTGTATACTGAAGAAGTTTGGTAGATTTGATGACCATTGAAGCAGAAAATGAGGTCGGAGCTATTTTGGAACGATTTGTTGATGGTCATAATGAAATTGTTTATAGAGTCTCTTGCAGATTCGCAGTTGAATATATATTGCAGTAGATTTCCTACATTCAAATTGGGTTGTAGTAAGGCAGCTAGCTCTGTCTCTGACATGCAGCTATGAAAACAACGTCCTGCATCGTTGTATCTTCTGTAAAACTTCCGTCCACTCTTTTATTTTCCATGCTCTTCTTAATCTACCCTTGTAGCAACTTATTGCTCTCTATGTTCGACAACAACTCCTTTATAAGTAGATCCTTTTATAAATTCTTCATAAGCAAATCTGCCAGTAGAATTATTCTATGGTAGCGAATCATCCTCACTCTCATACTTGATTGTAATTAAATATGTCCTTAATCTTATTCAGTGCATCTTACAACAAATTGACACATTCTCACAAATAATTTCAGCAGGAAATATCACTCAATGCTTTGTAAGTTTTGTATTGCAAATTCTATCAGAAACTCTGCTCTTCATTTTTTGTTTCTACTTAATTTAATTTTTAACGGGAATCCAAACTTCGTTCACCAAGAACCGGAACTTGTTAACTTACTGGATATTTCTACTTCATCTAAAACAATAACCTAATTTTTGGCTGAATACACCTGTTCTTCAAAAGTTGGATGCATTTGTTTTTTTGGAGCTTCTGAATTAGTCTACCTAGATTCTAGAATCATTTTTTAAATTCTAGAATTCATACTGAAAATCTATATCCCACAGTTCCCAAAAGACACTAGAACTGTGCTCTAATACCAATTTGATACGATGTGCTTGGGATTGGGTACTGTTTCTTTGTTCTTTTCATCAACTAATTTAAAAATTCAAAATATAAGTCAAAAGCATGTTATAGTTGAAGCTTAAGGTAAAGACAACATTATTGGAGGTTAAAATGAATGCATCCAATTTAATACTTATTAGTTATCGAGACATTAAACAAGTACCCATTACCCAGTGTTGCCTATTGTTTTAGGTAGTTTTATGGTCCCTAAATAATACTTTTTAAGGTACATTGTAGCATGCTTATGCCCATTATGCTTAATCCACACCTTCATTTGTTATTAGATGAATATGTGTTGGGTATGATACAGAGAAGAGAAAATCCTCCCTTCCTGCTGAAAGTGCAGGCTCTTATAGTGCCTAAGCTGCTCCGCCAGAAGCGGCATCACGCTATCCAGACTTCTAACTAGGGAAAGCTTTGACCATGGCCACCAATGGAACTGCAGCGCCAGATGAGTCGCAGGTTTCTCTGGCATCATAGCCAGGCAAGTCGACCTGCACAAAAGCTTCTATACCTGTACCATCTGCCTTCACCATTAAACAAGAGGAAAAAAATCAGAAAACCTAATGCGACCAATCAAACTCCCTTTCTTTTACGTATTCAAACTCCCTTTCTCTTACGTATTTTTATACGAATACCACCCCCCACACCATTACAAATCATATGTTGTAAACATACATGAACCTTGAATTGCAAACGTTATCTCCTTCTCTTGCTCCCTATAGCCACTCCCCCGAGCACCACCATCAATTGAGCTTTTACATGAGTACATATTTTATGTGCTTCAGGATGATATTTGTGTAAAGAAGGATTCTTGTCTTGTAGACAACACAACGACATTACACGAGGATTTTTGTTTTGGTTTATGTTTTTCCTACCTCAAGCACAACTATGAAGATGTCTTCGGTCATTTCTTATGCATACTAACGGTTGCACTTTAAGAGGGCTTTAGCCCCTTGGTATAATGGAGGATATTGTTGGCCTCTTTTGAAGAGGCTGCAGCCTGAAGCAAAAAAGGTCGGGCCTTTTCCTTCGATTGCCTTTAATGATATTCTAAAAGTTTGCCTATTAATAAATTAAAAGGCCCAACTATTTTGAAGTTAACTTGGCTTAGATATTCAGCTGTAATATAACTTAGCTTGGATATATACTTTCACTTTCTTTTTGCAATAATCCAAGATGGCATTGTTCTTTGTATAATGGATGGATGCCTGTTTTTGTGAATCTGGACCCGTCATATAAAAAATTAGACCATGTGATAATACCAAGGTAAGCGATCCTGGCCTCACATTAAAGCGTCTAACTCGATCGAATGTTTATATGCTCTATTTCTTAGGATCAATACAACCTTATGAATACAAACAAATACACAATTGGCTTGCATCAATACAAATCAATTTATACATCTGTGGCTTGCTATTGAAGTCTTGAAGCAACCTCCAATCAAGGCAAGAAGCTTCTATATCCGCACCAACTACCTTTTATATCTGCACCATTGAAACAAGAGGGGAAAAAAATCAGAAAACCTAACGCGACAAGTCAAACCCCCCTTGTTTGTACGTATTTTTATATGAATACCACCCCCACACCATTACAAATCATATTTGAACCTTGAATTACAAACATTATCTCTTTCTCTTGTTCCCCATAGCCATTCCATCGAGCACCACCATATCAATTGAGCTTTTACATGCGCACATATTTTATGTGCTTCAGGATGTTTGTGATACCTGTGTCAGAAAGGATTCTTGTCTTGTAGGCAACACAACGACATTACACGAGGATTTCTGTTTTGGTTTGTTATTCATGTTTTTCCTAACCTCAAGCACAACTATGAACATGCCTTCGGTCATTTCATGCATGCTAACGACTATACTTTCAGGGGGTCTCAGCCTCTTGGTATAATGGGTTGTTGTTCTTTGGACATTGTCTTTGGTCATTTCATGCATACTAATGATTGCACTTTCAGGGGGCTTCGGCCCCTTGGCTGTTCTTTGGATAATTTGCTATGTTGGGAGGAGTGTGCGTAACTAACCGGGGTTCAACTCCTCGGAGTCCTTATAATACAAATGTCTTGTCTTTGTCACAGATATACAAATGTCTTGGCTTGCTCTACGTATAATGCAGATGATAACCTTTGGGAAAATTCATTCTCAAGTCAAATAAAGGGTGAGATCAAAACTAACCAGTTTGACCACATCAAGATTTTTCATGTGTGGTGGAGCATCTAGCTCAGGGAATATCTTACAAGATATGCCTTTATTCAATGACTTAAAAAATCAAAGACACCCCAAACGATAATCCATTTGATTATATATGTAGGGAATGTAGAATTGAATCGAATATTTGAGTCCATAGAGACCAATGTTCTATGGACCCATAACAAAGTTCCGAAGCAAGATGGCGATGATCGAAGTTTATAGAAAAGTTGATATTAAACAAACATGCAAAAACATACAACATACCCTCGGGGCCAAAGAAATATGCAAACAATACCCTGGGGCACCGGAGGGCAACCCTCGGTGCAGCAACACCTTTGTGTTATTTTTGTTATTTGAGTCATGTATTATCTTCCGTATAATTCCCCTTCTCACTCAATGCTGAAGGAATACATGAGAAGACATAAGTTCTGCGGATCCAAGATGCTTCGTTCATGTCGTATTGCCTAGGGCTGCAAGGAAACGCAAGAGGCAGGTGTGATATTGCAGCGGGGATAAACACATGAAAACCCTGAGAATTTTGCTATCTTGTCTTAACGGATGGGCATGGACAACTATATGATCTATCTATATTTAGTAGAATGAAAAAATGGCATCAATTATAGATGCAGGACCAGAGAGCCTTGGTCCATATTCTGCAGAATTGCCGGAAAGTAAAAAAGCTGGGATATGCCAAGCACATGCATGATAAAATTTGTGATAGTTGGCTGGAAGCTTCTGTGAATATTGGGAATCACGCTGTACCTATGTTTGTGGAATGTGGAAGTGTAGGTGATGCTCATAGAACCTTTAACAGCTCACTTAATCGAAATGAGCACTCATGGACATCTCTCATACTAGGATATATCGAGTATGGGCAATCCAAGGATGCATTTGCTCTATACCAGAAAATGCAAGAGGAAAAGGTACATCCTAGCAGTTACACACTTAAGGCGCTTCTTAAAGCTGCTTCTAGGTTGAGGGATGTGGAGGCAGCTAGGAAACTTCACATTGAGGTTGTGCAAACTGGATATGAAAGTGATCAGCATATGGGCAGCGCGTTGGTTGACATGTATGCAAAATGTGGCTTGCTTGAAGAGGCACATGAAGCATTTGACAAGCTCACAATTCGAGATGTTGTTTCTTGGACTGCACTGCTAGCCGGATATGCTGAAAATGGATTTGGCCAGAGAGCCTTGGAATGCTTGGAACAAATGCAACTAGATAACGTCTTGCCAGATTCTGTCACATTTGTTTGCAGCTTGAAATCCTGTTCCAGCATAGGAGTTGTAGCTAAAGGCAGAGAGATACACACCTATGTTATTGCTCAGGGATTTGAAAGAGGCCCTTCTGTTGGCAATGCCTTGATTGACATGTACATCAAGTGTGGTTTCTTTAAAGATGCACAGGAAGTATTTGATAGGCTGCAAATTCGAGATTCCATGTCATGGAATGCATTGGTTATAGGATATGCTGAAACTGGATTTGGTCAGGAAGCATTGAAATGTGTCGAACAAATGGAATTAGAGGGCCTGTATCAGGATGCTGTTACATTTGTTGGGTGTTTGAAAGCATGTTGCAGCATAGGGGTTCTAGCTTTAGGTCGGGAAATACACAATAAGATTGCAAGCAGAGGACTTGATACAAATCTGTATATTGGCAACACTTTAGTTGATATGTATGCAAAATGTGGCTCACTGGCAGAGGCACGGCAAGTCTTTGAGAATCTTTCCATTCGAGATGTTGTGACATGGAATGCTTTAATTGCAGGATATACTGAGAATGCTCTTGGTCATGAAGCACTCAAATGTTTTGACGAGATGCAACTGGAAGCAGTGCCTTCAGATGCCTTGACATTCGTTTGCAGTTTGAAAGCTTGTGTTAGCATAGGAGCGATAGATAAGGGCCGAAAAATACACCAATTGGCTGTTCAAAGTGGATTTGAAAGAAATATTCTTGTTGGTAATGCTTTGATTGATATGTATGCTAAGTCAGGCTCACCACAAGAGGCTTTTAAAGTATTTGTCAAGTTGCCAGTTCGGGATTTAGTTTCATGGAATGCACTAATTGCAGGATATGTTGAAAATGGGCTTGCCCATGAAGCTTTGAATTGCTTTCAGAAAATGCAAGAAGAAGGCATGGTTCCAAATGCTATTACATTTGTTTGCAGCTTGAAAGCCTGTGGAAGCACAGGAGCCCTACACAAAGGTCAAGAACTGCATTTCCAAATTGCACAGGATGGATTGGAAAGGAATGTTTTTGTTGGCAACACATTGGTGGATATGTATGCAAAATGTGGTTCACTTGGAAATGCACGCAAGGTCTTCGACACGCTGCCAACTCGAGATATGGTATCATGGCATGTGATGCTTAGGGGGTATACTATCAATAATGATGTTAACATGGCTATCCAGTGCTATGAGTGTATGCAGGAACATGGTGTAAATCCAAATGCCATTACATTCTTATGCCTCCTTGCTTCATGCAGCCGGGCAAACTTACTGTTCAAAGCAAGGGAGTACTTCACGGTAATGGAAGAGGAATACTATATTACACCGACTGCAGATCACTGTACTTGCATGGTTGATCTTCTTGCACGATCCGGACATCTATACGAGGCAGAGCAGTTGCTTGAGACTGCGCCATGCCATCAATCTATAGATGCATGGACATCATTGCTGAGTGCCTGCAAAAATTATGGTGGAGATGAAGTGGGCTGGAGATGCTTTGAGCAGCTTGCTGAGATTAACCCAGGTAATGCTACTCCGTATGCACTTATGGCAAATGTCTATGCAATTGTTGACAAGTGGGGCAATGCAAACAAAATAGAAGAGATGAGAAAAAATGCAGGGGCAATAAAAAAGGATGCCGGAGAATTCATTGAAGTGGATAAAGCCATGCGAGAATATATAGATGCTCCAGAAATCTTAGAAACCTCGAGCTTCAAGGTGGTGGAAAAGGCTAACTTGCAAATACAAACTTATGAGAGCAGGTTGGATGGGAAAGACAATGCAGAAAAGGCTGGAATGGTATTTGGCCAAACCTTGCATATGACTAAAAATCTGAGGATGTGCAATAACTACCACTGCAGTGTCTTATAGCCAGACCTCGGTGCAATTGGCAATCTGCTGCAGTTGGGTAGTATCAAACTGCCATGTTGCAGGTTGCCAGTGCAGGAGTATGACATGAGGAGCAAGGTTCATCTTCTCCTGTAAGGCTGAGGATGGGAACTGACCAGTGATGAAGAACCTGCTAAATATTCTACAGGAGACAATGTCATCTGTGGAGCTTAGCGTACTAAAGAGGAGGCAGAGGCAATCACTGCAGATTGCAAACTGTTTTACCCAGGTTTGTAAAGCCTTATACTTCAATGTATAATTGCAGTTCTCTAAATGATCATTAAAGGCTTGATTAGTTTAGGATCTGCTGACAGTTTATCTTGAAGCAAATCAAAGTAAAACATGCAAGCTGTTTCTCTTCCCTTCTTCTGGTCATTCTTTCCTCATCATATCTTGGAATGCATGTTTTTCTTAATGTTTGTGTTTATTAAAGGATGTGGTTGTTTCTGTCTCTGTGAAAGCTGAGCATCTTTTATTGCCATGTTGCCTTGCAGGATGCACGCAAATGCGATCTGTCAGCTTGGTTGGGTATAGATTTCTATCAAAGCCCCTCAGGATGGGCTTATTTGCGCTTAGATGGGATGGAGCCTGATGAAGTTCACTTCCAGGGACACTTCAGCTTCAAAGTTGGAGTCACGTTACTGAGGCATTTTATTTGAAAGTATAAAAGTTACAGGTATTATATTGGATTGTAATTTACAGGTAATAAGACGTTCTCCATTGCAATACTTATGGATGTTTATTTTCTAGGATGTGGTGGCGTACAAGCAGTGATCATGTCTTGGGCAATCCAAAACTTGGGAGAAATGATTAGATTCGTGATATGAAATTGTATTGATTATTAAAAAATTGCATTCGCCATTATTATCTCCGCAGATGACAAAGAAGAAAGTGCCGAGAAGAACTTCCACATGGGAAAATGAAAATATAGTTGGACGAGTTATCACCAAATCTATTGCAAAACACCCTATGCCATCAATTCTGTGCGTAGATAGGCAACAGAAAGAAATCAGGTAACAAAAATGGCAACAAAATATGGCGCCAGAGAACATACATAACGTATGCTCAGATCACTAAAAATGGGGTGGTCTCTAACCTTGAGAAAAGACATACTAGTCAAAATTCACCTCTAAGCGTAGAGCCTGGGGATCTCCATTCCGCCCCACAGGATGTAGTTTAGCAGTTTATCCAAATGAGTTAATGCTTTAATACGAGTTCCAATTCATTGTGTTGAAAGGAATTGTGAGTGTGAGAAACTCACCGAGAGAGAGAGAGAGAGAGTTCATGTAGCAGCTTGAACGGGCATATTACTTAGGTGCTTCACGATGTAATGCTATTAGCACCCAATTTGCAACCATGTTTTTTATTCGAATAGTAAGAATAAGAAGTCATTATCTAAACATATTGTGATTCATTTTTTCTTTTTTCTTTTTTCGTGGTTCTCCGCCGTCATCTAAATCAACATTGGTATGACACCTGTGCGGCAAAGTAGAGGCGGAAATTTGCACCGTAAGTATGAGCGATCTATGTTCGCACCATAGCTGGGTCCGGCGTTAGCTGGGTCCAAAAGCCCTATATTCGTCCCGCCAAGATGCAGTTTGGAGTAGAAGAAACAGATTAGGAATATAAACTTACTTTGCGCAGTCCTGTCATTGCGAGGCTGCATCTAGAGCCATTCCAATGCATTCCGGGGCATTCTGGAGCCGCTCAACATGCAGAAGCCGCCAAGGTAGCAGGGGCCAAAAATAGTTTCTGGACAGCATCGGATCTGACAAAGTTTCGGATTTGTGGTGCAACTGCTCATAGTAGCTTTGCTGGCGGCAAAAGGGCAAGGGCTTGCAGGAGTTAAGGAGCAATGAGAATGTAAGGGTATTTTCTTTTTTGTCCTCTAAATTAGTTTCTCTGGAACATGGTCTCCCTGCAGAACCGCCTTGCTGCAAATGCTATAATAACTTCATTCCCTGAAGCACTCTCCCTTCTCTGTTTCTTTCAATGGCGGCAATGGATAGACTTCGGTTATTGGGGCATATGAGTCAGAGGAACCTTCGATATGGTGGGTGTTACCGTGATGCAAAGCTATTGCTCCTTCTGTTCAAGAACTAGCAAATTACTGCAGGTTTTATTTTCTTGATATGCAACAGCCAAACTAAGCAGGTTATGACTTTACTTTATCTTTACGTGACATCTGACATAAGAGATCCATATGATGGATTTCCTTAGAAGTCTAGAAAATCTTCAACATTCATGGAGCAAGGATGCAAATTGGATAAGTTATGTTGCAGTGTATGTATCAAAGGATAAAGTTTCTTTGCACCATGTAAGATTGTTCTTGTGTGCGTCTTTTCTGGCTGGTAAGTCATTGATTGGACATTGTCTATTACAACATCATCATCAGCTGTTTAAAGTGACCTTGTGCTGTTGTTTTTGACCCATCTTTCAAGGTACATTATAGCCTCCAGTATTGGTGCTGTAGTGAAAACTTTGATAAGTTTTACACTGTAAGCATTTCACAGTAAAATTAAAGTGAGAGACATCATAAAGAGATGTCAAGTGGTGTTTTGTCTTCCAGTTCAACATCATCTTTCCATGCAGTGCAAGCAGTAAAAGGACCTCCTCTCCAAGATGGTAAGTCACGGCACTCATAGTAATTAAGATAAATTTATATTAAATATCAATAGAGTTGCATATTTTTTACATAAAATTTCGTAATTTTATCTATTATATTGCAGGGATAAAGGGTCACGGGAGCACTTCATTTTGCAGGTTGTAATTACCCAAACAGAATGCAAGAAGAACTCATGACATCGTCATATGCAACAAAACTCTTCCCTGCTTGGTATGCTGCATTTGCATTTGGTCCTACTATTATGGAAGAGGGTATTGACAATGGCAATGAGCGCAATTTGCTCCTGAATGTTCCTACAGCTGCCTCATTCCAGGACGAAACTCTCCCCTACTCGGTATGCTGCATTCGGTCTACTATTATGGAAGAGGGTATTCACAATGACAATGAACCCGATTTGCTCCTGAATGTTCTTACATCTATCTCATTCCAGGAAGCACAGTGGTTGCAACAACCTTCATGGGTGAACTTACGTGAATCTATTGCCAGATTGTGTGACGTTCCATGTATGTATACGGGTATAAATACCGTATCAGACATGCCACGTCACTTGAATACATCCAACTACGG
>JAANSK020255286.1:0-12835 GCA_011763485.2 Isoetes engelmannii
ATTGGCATAAGTAATGCACAATATGGGCTCAAGGGGCACGTTGCCCCCTAGGGTACTCTACACCATCTATGGGTATATGGGGTGCATGACATATCTACGACATGTACCAGTGACGTGGCATACATAATATACGTATTTATATCATATATTATTATGGAATGTCACATGTAAGTTGGAACAACATTATTGCAATCTATGCCCAACTTCGGGCAATAAACAAGGCCATATTGCTTTTGAAACAAATGCAAAAGGAAGGAGTGAAACCAAACAAAATCACATATATTGGAATTCTCAAGTCTGGCTTCATGAGATTAGCAGAGGGCAGGTTAATCCATGCCCTTTTACTAACGAGCACATATGATGTGGACATGCCATTGAGGAATTTACTGTTGAACATGTATTCATGGTGTGGAAGCCTCAAGGATGCATAAGAACTGTTGTTCAATAAGCTATCGCAAGTAGATGTGTCATCTTGAAATATAATGATCACAACATTTATGCTTAGGGTGGTCATGTAAGGGCAACTTTGTGTCTTTAGAAAACATAGTACAGTGTGGGCGTCCCAATGGATCAAGTAAGCATCTCGAATGTTCTTATTACCTACTCAACATGTACTAACCCACTCAACATGCACATAAAATGTGGTGGATTGAGTTCAACCTCCTATATTATTTAAAAAGCTGCACCACAAGGATGTCATAACATGGTCAACGATGATAACAACTTATGCTGATTAAGGACTCAATAAAAATGCAGTCATATTATTCCTAACAGAGTTACTTTACTAATCATATTGGATATCTATTCCACTCCAGGAAGCCTATCCTAGGGTATTTCTATTCATGCACAGATTCTCAAGTATAAGCACAAATTCATTAATTTGAGAAGCCGTACAGTCTTGTTTTGCTCCAAATAGCTTGTCAGGAGCGTGTACATGGTAGTTTTTGGACGTTCGTCCTACCTTAGAAGCAAAAAAGCAATCAGGCAACACAATTGACCACAAAATAAAACGCTAAGCTTCCAGTCAACCGATACTGACTGTTTTAGATGATACTAAAGTATTATCTGAGTTTCGGCGTACGCGATATAAGGTCGAAGGGATCGCACTTGTTGCAAATCATGGACAAGCGGGCTCGTATTGTAGTAAATACAGTACGCATAAAGTCTACAAGAAATGCCTTGGCATTGGTGTACGATTATCTTATTAATTATGCACAACCGATTATTTACATGTGAACATTTATTTGAATTAAAAATAATACAATAGTACCATGAAATGAATAACCAATAAAGAGATTGGGATAATTGCAATGGCGATTGGGAATATATCAACCTATCTCATCATGCGCAGCTAATGGTAGGGATTCCACAACAACATTTGGCGTCTCATCCTCAATTACAGTCACCGCCAATGCCACCCTCTCAAGTTGTTGTCGACCCAGTTCTAGGCGAACATCTGTATCCATGTCACTGTAGCCCGTCCGGTTTGGCATATCCTGCTCGTTATCTTCAGCATATTCAACAAGGCGTTGATTTCTCTGCAACACCTCATTGAATTCATTTTGCACTTCGCGATCATGAACCAGAGCACCCAGTATCGCACCGGGAGGCTTGAGATGCCCTCTATCAACAGTGTCTGTGAATTTTTGGGAGTTGGTCCTGAAATGCTCATCGTCGTTGATGTCGTCCTGGGAGAGTCTCTGTTTGGATATGAATGGGTTCACCTGGCAACATTTCAACCAGTTAGAGGGGGACAAATTTGTTATGCATTAGAACTCATGAATCTTGTCATACCTCTTTATATACGGTCCACCGTGTCGGGATTGACATGATCTCTTTTTAACTTGTCCAAGACTTGATCGTAGTCATCTATATTGAATGTATCTATACATCGTCCAAGTTATCAGGTATTAGCGTTTTCTTGATTAATTCAATGTCAGGGGTTGTCCCGAAAGTTCACTTGGCATTTCATGTTCCTCTTCCGCATCTGCCTCATCTTTGTTGTCTTCTGTTTCTGGTTCACCCTTTGCTATCTTTTCCAGAAGATACTTTGAAGAAACCTTGTTTTCCTTTCATCGTATTCCAGAGCCACACTCTTTCTCCTGGATCAAATCAACCCTAGAAAATATACCACATGAAAAGAAGACGAGCACGCAACCATCATGCGATACAAGCCGCTGCATAATGTAATTAGCATAACACGTTTTCAGCTGCGGTGGGAAGATTAGATTGCCATCCATTGACATCCAACGATATTTCATTCTGGCTGTGAACATGGTCCTCCTATGCTTCTTCTCTTTCTTGTCAGCCTCCTCGTCACCAGTTGGGACCAATTTTGGCAATACAGTCTTCTATGCTAGATGATCCAGCAAAGAGAAGCGCAAATCCAATCTTTTCTGTTCAGGTAGAATTATCCTGGACTCGCTTCTATTGATGAGGATGTTGGTGACAGAGTACTAGTGTTGCTTTATGCGTTTTTTATTCTCAAACCAGGATATCATAGGCGCCAATATAAATGCAACCAACCCCATCGATTTGGGATTGGCTATAGAGGCAGTTTGCCATGTGGTGTGGAAGAAGTAACATCAGCAGGTGAAAGATTTTATTCGTGGTCATTGCCGTGACCCTTAAATACAAGTCCAAGAATTGAGATATCGTCAAATCTGTCTTGAAACCTCTCATGTCGACACAGATCAGCTGGGCATACTCGAGGACATTGTTAACTGGAATACTAGCATTTATACAGATTTAAACCTTGTTTCTCTGCTGCTGATGCAATTTATCATCCTCTGGGATCGTAGAACCTCATTAATAGAGGCTAGCATAGCGGAGGGCAGTATCCATGCCGACAATCACTATAAGATGCTGATTTTACAACGTTGCTCTATAAAAGCAGGATATGTCACGAGTAGGTCTTAGAAGCTGAGAAATTGCACTATTGTGTTACTATTGACATGGTGGAGGACCTCTCTCTCCATCAGAGTCAACGTCCTCAGATCCGCTGCCCAGCTACTTGTAGTCAAACTGTCCTGTGTAATCTATATTCGTCGTCAAGCAAGATATGCCATCAAGTATCTCATCTATCAACTGATCGACCTCAACAGGTGACATGCCTCTAAGAAAAGAAAGAAAGGTCTTGTTGAAGAAATCTTTGATCGATCTCTCAGAGACATTGCCCTGGTCGTCACCGTAACTCTTTTTTAACCCACTTCCCAACCACTTCCAATACCTTGGCCTAGGTGGGTTCGGGCAGGAATATCCACTATTTCTCATCTTTTAAATCTTTGACCTTCAGCATGGTCGTTGCCACCTCGTGAAATTCCTTTCATAACATAAAAGGGTTATCATGATCGCCATGGCGATCCTGCTGAATGCAAGATGGCAAAACATTATTAGCAATTGCTCAGGGCAATCGCTATGGCGATCTCCAAGAGCAATCAAGTCCGTAACGTTAAAAGTGATCTACCAAGATACCTGCTAGTTTTTGGATTTGCCTATGCACTATTGTGTTACTATTGACATGGTGGAGGATCTCTCTCTCCATCAGAGTCAACGTCCTCAGATCCGCTGCCCGCTACTTGTAGTCAAACCGTCCTGTGTAATCTATATTCGTCGTCAAGCAAGATATGACATCAAGTATCTCATCTATCAACCGATCGACCTCAACAGGTGACATGCCTCTAAGAAAACAAAGAAAGGTCTTGTTGAAGAAATCTTTGGTCGGTCTCTCAGAGACATTGCCCTGGTCGTCCCCGTAACTCTTTTTTAACCCACTTCCCAACCACTTCCAATACCTTGGCCCAGGTGGGTTCGGGCAGGAATATCCACTATTTCTCATCTTTTAAATCTTTGACCTTCAGCATGGTCATCGCCACCTCGTGAAATTCCTTTCATAACATAAAAGGGTTATCATGATCGCCATGGCGATCCTGCTGAATGCAAGATGGCAAAACATTATTAGAAATTGCTCAGGGCAATCGCTATGGCGATCTTCAAGAGCAATCAAGTCCGTAACATTAAAAGTGATCTACCAAGATACCTGCTAGTTTTTAGATTTGCCCTATATCGGCGAAACAAGTGCTTTATGTTGATTTCTTAGTTGCTGAAGTTTCTCGATGAGAGGTTCCTTGTACACCGTGTTGGCAATGATTTCATTGCACTCGATGGACATGCGCAGGTCCGTGTTACTCAAGTTGCCATTCAGAATCTTTGCCCTTCTTCTTGCATATACCCTGGAGAATGCAGCCTTCTGTTCAGAGAGAACCAAACCCGCTACAAAGGACCCGAGCGGAAAAAATGGAATGGTTCCCAAATATGATGTAATATTTTTAACCTGGAGTTTAGCAGGATAGCTCCAAGTTACTTTCAAGCCCGTGGCACGATCAAACGGAACAAGATGAGCCGGCGTCAGAATATCATGGGGACTCTCCCTAAAAGACTTCATCAACGTCATCACATGCTCGTTAACCCTGGTCCTACGCATCATGTAGGTGGTGCAGGGACGCAATCATATATGCTAATATCTATGAACCCTGATACACCCATTGGATAGTACCTTTTATATTGCTCCAGTTTCAAAACTGTCGTATCTGCCATCCTTTTTCATCTATCGGGTTGAACTGCAACTCGGATGGCAACATCAGAATTGGTGTGTGTGGGACATAGACCATAGCTGTGACGTTCCATGCTTCATAAACCCGTCATATACGTCATCGAGAATCCCCCATCACATGGTCTAATCATCGAAGGGCCCTTCGTCAAACTCAAGCTTTGGAATGGACAGGACTCTGAGCCGAGGAACGAAGGTATCGTTTACCCCTCCTCAACAGTCTCCTATACAGCAGAAGCATAAACAAATGTAAGCACATACGTATAAACATATAAAGCTACCCCGAAGGGTAGTATAATCCATCCATCAATGTAAATTACACAATGCACATCAATATGATACTACACATGGGAAGCTCCTATCCCGGCTCCGACACATAGGGAGATAACTGACGGTAAGGGCTCCCGGATGGATCAGACCGAGTTATGGCAATGGCTTGGGCTGGCATATAGACAATGATTAGAGGTGACCACTCCATCCGCCCCTCCTGTGCATACTATGCAGATAGGCTGGATCGTACTCTGAGGCGACTGTAGCCTTCCGGATATGTAGCCTCCCGGAATCACCCAAGGGGACTACTCCAGGTTGCATCTCTCTGGTCCAATGAGGCAAGAGGGGGTAATCCTCCCGTGATAAGATGAATCCCAGGCGACTAGAGGGGCATGACGGCACCTGCTAATAAGCGAGTCAAGAGGGCACCTGACCCAAAGAGTGTCGAACCCACCCAGCCCGCACGAAGTGACTGAGTATAAGCCTAGTGCGCAAAGAGGACCCATGTAGCCACGCCCAGCAGGTCCCACCCCTCCATTCATCACCTTACCACGTTATCTGGTGTTCAGTCTCCTCATATTCCTTCCAGCCAGGTGGGCTCTATTCACGTGCCAAAATATAATGGGAATTATATGAGCTAAACTAGAAGCATTCTATAATAGGCTTCTAAGTCTCTATCCCCCTTCCCAATACACAAGAGGTTCGAACAATAGATCAACCAACATCCATCACATAACTAGATAACAATAGAATAATCATCTAATCCCAATCAAACAATCTAGCTAAGAGTTAGGGTTCATTGATTAGGGTTCGAATTCGTAACTAGGATCTAAGAAAGCTCTACTGGTAAAACAACATGCTAACTCAGCTGCCCGGGGGGTTCACCTATGTCTATAGGGGATATGCCATGTGCGTTCGTAGGGTAACAAAAAACCCCCCTGTATACGAGTTTTTAAAAGGCATCTTTGGCCCCTTACGAATGAAATTTACTTTAGGCAAGTGCCAAAAACCCCCCATCCCCTAAGCATATGTATGGTTCAAGGGGTAAAAAAAACCCCCTAGGAGTCACTCAAGTGTTCCGTATGGGTTTCAAATGTGAACCCCCCTTGCTCATCTGGAATACTACATTCTAGATGAATTAGCTAACTATCTACCCGAAATACCTATGACTGAAGAACTTCCCCCTGCTCCTAACATCTCCATACTTCCTAGGTTCTCGAATGCACACGCTCCTCATGCGACTGCGCTATTTCCCTTGCCTCTGATTCAGAACACACTCCTGTTGCGAACGATTCCTGAGACGATTCAGAATTGTGGCAAAAAAGTGAGCAAAAAACGTGTTTAGAGTTAGGGTTGTCTATAAATAGTTAGGTTATGGCCAACATGCTTTTGCTCCAATATAGTGCTGCCACGAGGCGATACACCTTCATAAGGTGGATGTCCATGTGGAAAATGGTATCCCATACCTTAGGTGGCATAAGTTATGTAAATAACTTATGGGCGCATCATCTAGGTATGGTTCGATACCCATATACAGGTCGTCCTAGACGACTTGTATAGTGACGTGGCTACCGTATATTCTCGAGGAACATCACAACAGCTTGCAACCCTCTTTCTGGGACCTTGTTCCTGGACCGGGTTGGCTCAATGGCCTTGAAATTGGTGCGTGATGTGGTCTCCCTGGGCGTAGACACCGATGTGGAGTCATCATGTTTCCTTGTCCTTGATATTTTGCTGGTCTTCTCACTTTCTTCAAAAGTAGGATTACTTCCAGAACCGGTCGAGTTGTCCCTATTCAGAGGACTTACGCTTCGAACTCTCAGCTAGGTGTTCAGGAGACTTGCCCTTCGAACTCTCAGCCTGGTGTTCGGGCGACACATCCCTTGAAGATGAGCTCACTCTTGGAGGAGACACTTCTTTCGTGCTAACGCTGGGTTTTGCACACTTCACGAAGATTTCTCTATTTATCTCTTTGCACCTTGCAGCTAGCCATGAGCTGTCCATTCTGGTAGGCATTTTGTCGTCCTTGAAAGCCTTTATGGCACAGCTTGGTGGTTTCTTGTCATTAAGCATGTGCTTTCTACATAGGTAAAACTCGCTGACAATGTCCAGACTGCATTTCAGATCAACAGTCTCCAAGGATTCATAGAATGGCAATGCCCAGTCGTAACCCTTTGCGTTGTGATTCTTCTTCCCTGTTTTGTACTTACGTGAAATTGCCATCATATACTTAGAATATTCCCTTTCAGCAACAAGAGTGAGGCCAGTGAGAGTTTGCCCTTTAGAGGCAACCCAAAAAACAAATACTTGAATACCCTAAATAACCTGCATTATAATCTAGACTCGCAAGAGTATTTCCAGCCCCTTCGGGCAACTCAAAAAGGTTGTCATTATTTTGCACTCTAACCCCACTTTTGCAAACATAAATGCCATACTCTGTTTGCAAAGAGTTGCCATTATTTTGCACTCTAACCCACTTTTGCAAACATAAATGCCATACTCTGTTTCAGTTGGCATTGATATGCACAACTTAGTAATTTACACAATGTCAACCACTTACTCTTTTTCACATTGCATTAGTAAATGATGAAAGTGTTTAAACTAATGCTCAAAGTTTTGATCAATGTAATATGCTGCAAATTTACAGTGACATTGAGCACTTATGTTTTGTGATAATAATGCAACAAGATCTCATGAGGCATTGCTATTTATGGAAGACCAGGTTGTGAATGTTGGAAGGTTCAATAAAAGAGGTGTTCCCAAGCCAAAGCCATTGAAAGATAATATGATTTGTAGCTTGAGTAAAATGGTTACTATCCCAAAACAAGTATTTTGATGAAAACTTGCCAACGTAAACTTTGTATGGAGAATTTGAGCTTAGGTTTTTTCCGCAACTAATCAATGCATTAAATGGACCTCCGCCACAACAGGCATTTATGGTGGTTAAAAATCCTGCAATTATTCCCATCAAGAAATATTAGAAGCTCGTATTGGGATAAGACTATAAACAAATAAAACCAAACATTCTTTTTAAAACCCTTTTTAGTCATCTTATATGAACCTATATAGAGATCTTAGTTTTTTCATGTTTTTTCGATGGCCAATTGGCCTCCGTACGATAAAAATGTTATTCTATTCTATTCTATTCTATTCTATAAACATTTCATTTCAGTTTTTCTCGAACTTTAGTTGAACTCAGGAGTATGTTTTGTTGAACTTGAAATTTTAAGGACATGATCCGGTCCAACATACCATATTGCACCTGGCTGATGAGTTGATCGAAAATATTGAAGCTCTTGCCAGAGACAAAATTTGCATGTGGCGGTGTGGCACTAAGATTGGTAAGCGAATTGCTTAGAGCTGCATTGAACATTAGGGCTAGCTTATTTGCTGCAGTCAAGCATCCTGTTTGATTTCTGAAACTTGCTATTAATCTACTGAAAGGGTAGCAACAAAGCTTTCCTACTTCAAGTACTACAAATTTTCTCGCTCCAGCACGGTAAAGGTCCTGGAAAAGACTAACACCCAAGGTTCTAGCTGATCCAAAATCATGCTCAAAGGTGTAATCTAATAATAATGAGAAATAGCAATAATAAACCTCTATAGATTTTTCATAAATCTGCATAAGAGATGATATGAACGCTGTCACTGTAACAGTCTGTTGGAATGTTGTGTTTCTAAGGTAGTTGTAGCTGATATCATTGCTCCCTGCAGTCATTACAAAGAGGGATTTCGAGATCAGTCTTTGTGTTGCAGAATGCCCAAGCATAGCCCTGTAATTCTTAGCAAGAATTTGGAATTGTTTGATTTGCTGCTTAAAAGGGACAACACCCTGCAAAGTAAGTTAAGCAGTCATAAAATTTGATATGGGATCAGAATCAGATCTTAAAAAATATCAAGCAAGATCAAAAAAAGGATAGAGCAACGCACAACAGTGGATAAAGTAGAGTCTAGCAGACCAGTCGCTGCAGAAGCAAAATTTGCACCCTGGATATGATCAGCTTGAGGATCAAGATATGGCTTCGTCAATGAAAGACCCAGTTTCTGAGCTGAAAAAAGAAAAAACAAGGCCTTGATCTGATCAAGAACTGCTTATAAGGAAAAAATGATGCATAAATTTTGGCGAAAAGAATAGTAACCTAAGAAGTCAGCTATGGTGCGGCCATTACAGAAGCGACCTGTGGGTGTGTGGAAATATGTCTCGCCATATGGTGGAAAATTCGCAATTGCTGAAGAATTTGGGACGAAATTGTTTGTGCCTGCATCTAGCACAGAGTCTCCAAAGAAAAACAGAGCATGCACATTTGCATATGATATTTGTAATGCCATGGCAGCGACCACTACGACGATGGAGCCTTTTGGCAATGCCATTTTTTGCCAGATCGAAAATACACAATATACAAAGGAGCAGATTCATATTTGTAGCACTAGTGCTCATGAATGACAGGCTGAAATTTAAAATGATAAACAAAGAGTAGCTTCAAAGAAAATGTAACATGATATCTTGTACAATATCACCGCATGATTCTTTTCTGTGATCCGACATGATTCTTTTCGGTGGAGCATAAGGTTCGTGTTATAAACATGAAAGCTTAGTTATAACATGACCTAACACAAGAATTCCAAGAAATTTTGTGTATAAGTAGCCAATCCTCATACCACACCAAACTACCAAAGCTTCAAAGCCACACAATCTAATCTCCATACCATCTACAATATTTTAAAGCACCCACAATCTCATAAACCAAAAGCACCTTTTAACGAACATAACTCATGTCAAAGCAACTATTTTTTTATTGTGAAAAGCGACATGGAAGCAGTACCTGAACATAATACAAATATCTAAGACTAGTTAAAACCACAACCTAATGCAATAAAATATGCTTCTACAACCTAGCTGCACTCAACAAACCAACACAACCTCTACCATTGCTATCTAACTCCTAACTCCGAACCTTCATTCATAAAATGAAAACTATACATTGCAACAAGATTCATACGAGCTGGAGCAACACCTAACAATGCAAACTAAGAAAAATGCAAAACCCCTTATAGGAGAGAAATACAATCACAAATCTAATGAAACATCAAACCATAAAATTGGGAAATTATGTCACATGGGGCATGCAAGACCTAATCCTAGGGAGTGAAGACTCCACTTCGACAAGGGGCGACAACCTAAATTGAAAACCATGCACATGAAAAAAACCCAAAAAGATGGCTAGGGACTCTTTGAAAGGGCAAAGATGAAGAAATAGATTCATAAACTACAAGTAGAACTTGAGAAAGAGAAGCACAAGAAACAAAAATTGAGAACATATACTACCATATAAAACATAAGACAAAATGACTTGATCAACACAAAGAACCTCACAACAACATAAGCTTAGCATACAAAAGAGACTTAACCTTTGGTACCCCACTAGAAAAAATGTAAAAATAAACGCTTCCTCTCAAACACAAGAAGAAGAGACTCGAACCTTTAAAAGCCCATAGACTCTCCCTCTCAAATGCAAAATGCATAAAGGAGAGAGGCTTGATTTTGAAAACCCTATAGAAAAAGGGTGAATGCAAATGCTTTATTTTAATTGCAAAGGCTTTGCATTACCATCTGAACTCTACCAAGTATTTTTAAAGGGGACGAGAAATGCACTCACAATGAATAAACCCGAAAAAAAGGCCATACTCTTGCCCTTGCCAATACCAATTAGAAACTTCCAACCATCTCCTTGGCCCCTATGTTGCTTATAGCATGGTTATGCAAGAGAACGAGAAAATGGGTAGAACTGAAACTTAAGTAACTCTAAATTCTGCAACCTAACATGCACGCCAGCCGCTCTATTTAATTGCTCTAAATTAGCATCTAAGTGATTATGGAACGTTCATAAGGCTAGCATTGAGGTGCATGCATAATTCACCAACCAATTCAATGTAAATAGGAGGAAACGTTTGATAAAGCCAGAAGTAGCATGGCCAAATAAGCCATGTGTAACAACAAGGACTGCTGGTACAAGTTTGTTACCGCCATACAAAATGTTCATCTTGCTCAAACTGTTTCCAGTCTCCGCATCAAATGCCACTCTTCAATATACCAGCTGTATTAACACGCCAAATGCATTCTCCTAGTCTGTGAGAACTTCAACAATTAAGTGAGCTGTTAAAAACACAGTTAGTTATGGTGCACAAATGCACCTGTGAACATATAATATATACTTCCAATATAATTTAGTTTAGCTACCAACAGTACAATACCAAGATCCTATGCAAATGACTGAGACTAAAGTAACAATAATGAATAAAATCATTAGCTTCTCTACTCCAGCAACCAACACCGCTGGCCTAATCTACACTGCTGGCAAATAATTTGTGCTGCAACTCCTGCAACAGCAATTAGGACCCAATGGCAAGGCAAATATTAGTAACTTAGTGTGACATCACATCCAGACCACATCCAGAACAAACAGGTAAAACGACATAACCAACACTGTAAATATGTCAAGGAATAGGCTTCCTAAAAAATAATTCTAGTATTGGAGCTAAAAATATCAGCATGGCATCACCTATAGATAAAGCAAGCTAAGCAGAAACTCCTGACGTTGCTGCTACTGTTATTTACAAAAGCAAACCAACCAAAGGGTCTAACTAAAGGGGAAACGAGAAATGCCAACAGGAGGAGCATACTTGCATATAGACCTAGCACACCTAGTTCTGACATCAAAGCTTATGGCCATCTCAATTGGAAGTAACCTTGAACCTGGCTTAGCTAGTGTAAGAAAAATAAAACATCCTGACCCTTCATAAAGAAACCCTTCATAAAACAAGAGAAAGTAATATACAACATCAACAAACATGACAGGAGGCTACAAATCGGGCTTCAACATGAAACAACTTAGAAATTTATGCCAACCAACCAGTTGCAAATCTTGTGAAACTTATAAAACTATTTAGAAAGCAGACCTAAGCTAAGACCTGCATAGAGACAGATGAACCCAGCCCTTGCATATGCAACCAATATTTAAGCAGCATCCAAGAGACACAACCCCAAGAGTAGTACACCAATGAAAAAAATGCTCAGATGCTTAAAAGGTAATCATAGTGGTACGTTGTTAGAATCCTAGCATAAATCTCCCTGCACAAGAATCTGCAAATTTGGCCTTTCTAATACTCGATTCTAATGACAAATACAAAACAGAGTAGAAGCTTGGAGAGCTCTATTGTATTAGTCTTAGCATCCTGCACCATAGGTAGAAAGAACACCCAGGAAACGAATAAACTAAACTCACAAAAATCTCTTCATGCAGCATTGAACTGACGCAGTTAAGAACTCAGGTGAAGTGTAGACGATTACATTGAATGGCCATGCAACTCAAAAGGACGAAAATCAGCTATAATGGATGAAGAAATCTAACAGCAATCAGAATATAGACTGCCCAGTTTAAACCATGACCGCGATCTAAAGATTGGGAACATGATGCATCTAGAATCCGAAAACAAGACTCTAATGGACTAGCATAAGAAAACCTGATCTCTGAAATTGCCATGAGCGAGTATTGAGACAGAACTCCATGGAAAATATCATGGTAGTGTTCTCATATGTCAATAAGCAGCTCAGATGCCCCAACAAAAATGTGTTGCTGTTGTCCTTCAAAAGCTCCAATAAAACATACCTATCTGTTTGATGAAGAAAGGCAGAGGCATAAAAGGGCTTCCAAGCAAGCACAAAGCAGGCTGCGAAGTCTATAAGACTACAGAAAAACTTTCATCTGCAAACCTAGCTTTGTAATTGGACGGTCCCTGTAACTTACACGGGCCGGGTACCATAACTAGTCGTATTTAGGGTATGGTCGCCCTCTACCGTGCCCTAACCCGCCGGCGGTACCCAACCCCCCCCCCCCCCCCCAAAGCCGCCGCACTGTGCATCCATCTGTCGTGAACCACGCGTCCAGCCATCAATTA
>JAANSK020255297.1:0-12834 GCA_011763485.2 Isoetes engelmannii
ATTCCAATGCATTCCCATTTGGATGAAGGAATCTCTAATGGTTGCAACTCTCCTGGTGCCTTAGAGCGTGAAGCCTTGACTTTCTGACTCGCTAAACACTTTGCCACATATTCTTTCCAAATAGATTGCCAACTCTTCTCCCAAGAAACATGACTTTATTATTCTTGAGAATTTTACATTGCATTTTTTCAAACACAACCTTGTAGTCCAGATCTACAAGTTGAGAAACTGAAATTAGGTTTCTAACTAAACCCGGTACACACAAAACATCATTTAACTGAACTGTTTTTCCTTCTAGGTCAAATAACTCTAACATCCCTACATCTTCGATCTCTTGCAGGTTGCCATTTCCTAGCTGAACATGGCCTCCACTTCGTCCCCTACACTTTTTTAACAAGTTTGAAGATGCTGCTACTGTTTTTTCAGCTCCAGAATCTATTATCATAAGACTATTATCAACTTTTCCTTTATTCAAACAAAATAATTGAGAATTTTTTACCTCAGCATCCTCATCTTGTTCGTCCTCTTCTCCATGAGCTTCTTCAGTAAGATTCAGAGTTGGATTTCCCTTAGCAGCTCCCTTACCCTTATTGTCATACGTTTTCTTGTACCCTTGGCTTTTATTTTTACCTTTTCCTTGCCCTTTTGGGCTAGAACAGTTTGCTGCAATGTGCCCTTTACCTTCACAATTGTAGCAGATAATCTCCTTATTAGCCTTAGGACAGTCTGCCTTGAGATGTCCATAACTGTCACAAATATAGCAGGGTCCAATCTGTTTTTTGTTTTTCTTCCCTTTATATTTGCTAGCATACAACACCTCTGCATTGTCATCACTAACTTTACCCTACTCAAATTCAGTCCTCACCATTTGTATGGCATGATCTTTAGATCTTGCTACATTCCTCAAGAGCGTGGCCAGATGAGCATTATGTGAGACTGCTCTTGAGATTGCTAAAAGTTGATACTCCTCATTGAGTACAACACCTGCACCTTCCAAATCTGCAATTATGGAATCAAACTGTTCAAAGAAGTCAGTCATATTATCCCTGTCATACAATTTTAATTTCCTCAGTTTCTTCTCAAGTACATCAATCTGTGAAGAGCTTTTAGCCTCATAGTTTTTAATCATGTACATCCACATTTCTCTTAGAGACATACCTCTCAACTTTAGTTTGATTACTGTTCCAACTTTGCAGCAAATTATAGCTTGTGCCTCCATGATTTTCATAGCCTCATCTTCACTTGCCCCTGTGGTTGTAGTTTCAAGAGCAACCCTCCTTCTACCTGTACCACGCCCTACAGCAGCTGTGGATTCCTCAGTGTCTGAATCTTCCCCTTCATTTGAAGTCCCTGCATTCAGAATAACACTAACATGTTGCCTCACAGATCTAGGATCAACTAAATACCATAACTTTTCAAACTCCAGCACTTGTCTGATTCCTTGCTTCCAAATCTGGAAGCCTCCTTCTCCTTTGAATACCTCTATAGAATTTAAAAGGTTAGCTCCAAATCTTGTTGACATGGTTTACCAAGCTCTGAAACCAATGAAAAAATACAAGATAATCTATAGAGCTATTCAAATTCACAACTTTTCAATGCAAATAAGCAATAACTTCAACCACTAGAATAATGTGCACAAATTTCATTTCAATGGTCACCAATATGATTATCATGCAGTGCACTATTCATTAGGCACTACAGATGGTTACTGTAGCACACTACTCGAACTTCAAGCGAACTTGGCCAGCCCAAGCTTTGTTACTGCGATCTTCATAGGCTCTGATCTGCAAGATAAGATATCACAGAATGCTCCTTCACATTTAAAGATTAGGATCCGGCTCCATAGCCGGACCGATCTCTCAGAATACAGAAGCAAATAGCAGCTCCTATTTGAATGCAAATATGGCTCGTAACTATTCGACCTTTAAACACCTTCTAATATTTTGGTCTACCTGCTATTATAGGGTAGACATCGTGTGCTCCCATTTGTGACATGTTTTAGCCATATTTCTCCCTTTAGCCATTGCATAGGTTAATCCACAAATTAACCTAGCTCACGCTTCCAATCAATGTATAGGTTAATTCACAGGTCAACCTATGTTACCAGATGCTCACCTTCATAATTCAACTCCCTGTGATTTATTAATGCAGTGCTCTACTAATAAATTATATATACATTTACTGCTTCTTCTTCCAGAATATAACATGACAACACTTTAACAGGACATTACCCTTTTGAAAATTCTCAAGGAAAGACTAGAACAAAAGTGGGATAGATACCTTTTTCTGCTCTTTGCAGCACCTAATGCAGGAGCTTATTCCCTTCTACATAAGATCATGTCCTTCCTTAAGACCCAAACCAGCTTGCTTCTTGACCAGGACTCTCCTACATTCAGTCATTTGTGCCACGCATACCGAAACCTTTAATAATGCTTGCAAAAGAGACAAAAAATCTACCTGATACCTCATAATACGCCGAACATGTAAATATGAACTCTTCTGACTAATTAGCCAAACAGAGTAGCTTCTGAGCAATTGACCCTAGGTCTAGTTGCTTAATCTCAAGCTGATAGGAGGAGACAATTGTACTTTGTACGTAAACAGATATCTAATCATCCTGGTTGTGAGAAAGATTTCTGTAAAATTGCTTCTTCATGAGAAGCTTTCTGGAATCAGTCATGTCTCGCGACTCATGCAGATTTCTCTTTCTTCGAAACATGAAGATATTTACATCTACCTAATATTGATAAGGGGATAGTTGTTGCAGACCAAACCCTAGCTCAGTTACATGTCCTGCGCTGAGATAATTCCAAACCGAGATTTTATATGATCTAAGTAAACTATTTCGACGGATGGAATTTTGTCTCCCACTATGCACCAAAAAACAATTCTCAAGGGAAGTTGGAGCTTCAGATCTCCCTCAAGAGATAACGTCGGAGAAGAAGAACAAAACCCCCGACGGATAAAGGAGGGAAGTGGGGAGAGAATTTGTAATTTCTCTAGTCGTCGGATTCAAAAATAAAGGATCCGACGACCGGAATTAAAACTAGCTGACGTGGCTGAACACATGGACAGGCTAGAATCATGGGATTTGGGTCACCTTGGGTTCGGCAACCCTGCTACTAAAATAGAACCATTAAACAAAACCATATCTTTATTCATATGACAATTAAAAGGTACATTGGATATGTACAACCTACTCTTTAATCTACAGCAAACCCATACAAACAACACAAATCCTCCGAGTCAAGCGAATTCAGAACTACTTGTTAGTAATGTAGAGTTTCACTTGAGGAGAGGCAGACATTCTTAACCACATTTTTAAGAATGATAGAAACAGTGTGACATATCAAATCTAAATCCATTAAATTCTAAGTTGTATGTCCCCTGTGCATATCAAGAACACTTCTTCTAGATGTGGCAGCATTGACATGCTCTCCGCTACTCTTGTCAATAATCACAAACTGTGGACCGCCAACAGGACGGTTCTGGTACTCCATACCACCAACACCAGCTTCTACCAATCTTGCAAAATACAAAAGGAAATCACAATCAGCATTCAACCAAACCTAAATCACAATCAGAGTTCATGAGAACAAATTTAAGATTCAAGAACCATCACTTCGCATGCATCAAGAAAGACCAAGCTGCATCTATAGTTTCACAAGCCGCGAACAAGATGACGGTAGGCTTGCAAGGAATCCCTAACTTTAAACAAAATTCTCCTCCTCAATATGTCACTGGAATCCCTCTCTTCAATCACAATTACCCTCGCTTTAGGATCATCTTAATGAATTGGGATACCACACAAACATTCATACATGCACTTTCCAACAACAGAACAAAGAAAAAACAAAGATTGCTATCTACCCCCTTCAAAAAACAAATTGGGGGACATATTGCTCGCCACAGGACCGCTCTCCTCTGTTTGAAGGTAAAATTCGAAACATTCTGCAAAAAAAAAACGAGGACCCAGATATTCAAATCCAAGTATGAAGTTTGACTACTTCGACAGCCTTCTAAATCCAAAATTCAAATTAGACAGCCAAGGGTGCCCCTCCAACCTTGTTCGGCCTCTACATTGACCAGTTGGAGCCATGGATGATGCAGCACGGCGGGGGAGGCATCCCGCTAGTGCACCATGTCGTCAAGCAACTGATCTACGCCGACGACGTTGACCTCTTAGCCCACACTGCGGAGGACATGCAGCGTCACCTGGATGCGCTACCAGTTTCTGCCAGCACACCAACATGCGAGTTAACCTCGCGAAGACCAAGGTCCTTTTGATCTCGTCCTCTCGGCACCCGAGGGCACCCTCATTCACATATCAGGGAGAACTAGTGGAGGTCGCTGACATATATAAGTATTTGGGCATAGAGTTTTCAACCACCATGCACTGGGATAGTTGCATCCGGCTGCGGGTGGCAGCCGGTTGGAAGGCCTTACACGCCATAAAGAATAGCAGTTACTAGGCTGAGCTGTACGCATGGGAGCACCAGGCACGCCTCTTCAGGGCTCTGGTAAAGCCAGTTCTCCTGTATGGATAGAAGTCTGGGGCCCGGTCATTTCCGCCGCCACCTGGGGAGATCTCGAACGGGTGCAGAAAGCTTTTTTGGCGTGCGCCCTCGGGGTAAAGCAGACAGTGCCATATCAGATCCTGCTCCAAGAAGACAGGTTCCTTTCTCCTCCAGAGAGCAGCCATGTGTCGCCACCTGCTATATTTCCAAAAGGTAGCCCGGATGGATGAAGACCGGCTACCACGGGCAGCCCTGGCAGTCGCAATGGGCCCGCAACGTCTCAAAACCTGTTGAAAAGACAAATAGGCACAATAGTTGTCCCAATGGCAGGTCCAGGCACACAGGTTCATATGGGTCCGCACGAAGGACCATGACGAGCCGAAAGCCTACCTCGACACCTGCTTCCTTAGCAAGCTCTGGGGCGTTGAGGCCCTGACACAGGTCAAGCTCGGGCATTATCGAGAACAAGTGAATCCCACACTCAAACGGGGGCTCCAGCAGCACCTGATCCGAACGGGAGGACACCACCTCCGCATTGAAACTGGGCGATGGGCAAGGGAAGTGCGGGAGGATAGGACTTGTCAGTGCTGCCACCAGGGGGTCCTTGAGGATGAATGCCATGCTCTGCAAACCTACCCCTCTTATGTACAGATTAGAGCACGATATCCGCAGTTAGCGATACCTGGACATGCACTCCATCTCCTGCCCAACACGGAAGCGGTAGGAGCCCTTGGGTCACATCTTCAGGAGGTTCTTGACGAACGTCATCGACTCTGCCCCACTTCCTTGTGAAGATCTCCACTTATTTTGTATACCAGCAAGCGCATTGCCGCCGCGGTTTTTCCCCAAGTGGGTTTTTTCACCCGGGCCGTAATACGCTTGCTGTTTGTTTTGTACAGGTCCCATAGGCCAATTGGCCTCCGTGGACGATAAAACTTTTATTCTATTCTATTCTATTCTAAATCCAAAATTCAAATTAGGATAAGAAGCCGAGTATTTAGGCGGTCCAAATCCAACCCAGCTCCTTCTTCACAAGGCACGAGAGGTTAAAAAAATCGTTCTGATCGCTTCTTGGTTCTGGTCGCCGCATCACGGCAATTGTCCGCCTGTTCAACGCAAGAGGGGACACAAAGCTTAGCCTTACCTTATCTTTTAAAGAAAGCCGCCAAAGTGTACTAAAAATAGGGCCCTCTCCAAAAAAAAGAAGGAAGAACCCCTGTCACAAAACGAACTGCCAGCATTAAATTTATACGAACTTAAATACATACCCTAACAAGAATCTTATCTAACACCATTGGCTAAATATGCCTTTAACAATTTAGAAATATACTTCCTTTAACTCTTTAGAAAACAAATAGAGGAACCTTCTTCTCATGACTATATACCACAAATTATTTATAAATGATCCAGAAAGGAAAATTATGGCTAAATGTATTGAAGCTTCTGTTGTTTATTTTGCAACTTATCATCTTGGTTGAATATAACATCCTAAACAAGATCATTAACCTTTAGATAAGAGGAGCATTCGTAAAGAAATGTCATTTCTAATAAGCACACATAAATAATGGAAGATCACCTTAATTTGAAAAGAAGAATGGCAACACCACTGTTCATTTTGTGCAATTTATTCTAAAGAGACGGTGAAGGAACAGCCCAATTTGTTAATGTAATAAGATCCTTTCCTGCAAAGGGTGAAGTCCATTCTTGCATGCCCAATGCTGATATTTCAGAAGACTTATTTGCAGTGTTTTCCAGAGGCCCACAAGTTGGTGGAACTCCTTTGAGCATTGGATTGCCCCAAAGTTCATATGTACTGATTGTATCACGTGCAAGACTAGAATTCCATGAAATATCTTGTCCATCTCTGCTTTTGGTTCCCTGTTTCGATATATCAGAGAAGTTCAGACTTGCAGCTAAGCCATGTGATAAGTCCCATAAACTCGCATCGGGCAACTGAGAAGGTGACATTCCCATGCTCCAATCAATTGCCCTGTAATCACAATTTTGCAAATGTCCAATATTCCATTCTCTAGAAATATCTGAAAGCCCAGAATCCCAGCTCGTCCAACCACTAGGAAAAACTTGGGTAGATTTTGGTTGAGACTCAAATGTGGATCCAAGCAAACTTCTCCCCAACGGCATTTCCTGCTTAGCTTTGTTAGAACCAGATGCTTCAAATATCTCAGCTATAGTGATTGTCTTCGTAGTTGACCTCGCTTTTGGGAAAACATCAGAAACCTTTGAATAAAGGGTACTGGATGGAGGGCCAATTGACGAGTTAGTTCCAGATGGTGATGATGCAGTATTTACAATTCCTGGTAATTGCCGACTTGGAACAGCAGATTGCTGTAATGAGACAATTGGTTGTCGCAAATCTACTGGTAAACAACTTGGGTTGGATGATTCAGGTAATGAGATTCCAGCTTTCCCTTTGCTATTTAGCCCTTGTTGACTATAATCAGATGGTGATTTACACCACTCCAGAACGCTACCTGCAGCCTGTTTACTCGCAAACGCTTCACCGTTCAACCTTCTGATGCCAGCAGAGGGTTGCTGAATTTGCACAGTACCATATTCACTTACATCATTTCTTTTTTGTGAATTTATTTGCAATGAAAGTTTTGATGACATTCTATTAGGAACTGAAATATTCGCGGAACCTTGTTCATTTCCTTGAGACTCTGCATAGCTCTCCTGCACACTCTTTAACTTTGGTGACACAGGGGACAAGGCATTTCGATACCTATCCCGTAGGATTTCTGCAGCCTTGTCAATGTCACCCTCGCATGCAACAATAGTTCTTTCAATTTCTGGCCTTTGATATTTATATCTAAATTCTATTTCTGCAATTCTCGCAAGTTCCTCAGAGATGTCGATGTTTGCATGACCTTCTATCTTATGTTCTTCTTTCATTTGTCCATCTCCTCCTTCAAGAAGAAGGGCTACAGACTTTTCCATGTCGCCTTCATTTAAAATCAATGCCATTGTAACCCGGTCTGAAGGAAACCCCATGGCAACAAGCTGCTGTGTAAGACCTTCCAATTTTCTAGACATAAGGTACACTATACACCGGTCCTTCAACTCTTTTGCTCGACGCTCTTTCTGTCGTTGATGTTTCCTTTCGTTTTTCATCCTTATTTTCTCTCGCTTATCCGATCCTCCAAACAAACCTGGAGGAGCTAGCCTAGGAATGCTGAATTTGTCCTTACCAGCCAATTGCAGCTGATCGTCGGATTCTCCAGAATAGCTCCCATTATTTGAATTAGAGTCATACTCGGCGCTGCCTCCAACAGAATTATTCTCATGAATTTCATCGATAGATCTGTACCTTCCAATAGTAACTGATGCCCCTGATTCTGGAACAACTGTATCAAGCATGTGAAAAGTACCAGATGCTGGATTGTAAGCACTTGCAGGTGGGTTTCCCAGTGCTGAAGCGTATCGACCTGACCCTTTGCGTTCTTTTCCTTGAACTTTCTCAAACTTGTCATTACACCTGAGCTTAGCTGCTGAAGGCATTTTTGAAACGGACAACCTGTGCATGGAAACAAAGCTTCCGTTTAAACGCACATAGTTTTACTGCTAGATGTCATTCTAAAAATAGCAGCTCAGCCCACTCATATGTATATATATGTATAGATAGATATAAAAGAGAGGATAGCTAGAACGTAAGACATGCTAATATAACAAAAATAGCTACATAATAATGAGTTCCATTGCGCATAAATTTCCAACGCATATCCGCTGACAAATTAAGAGAATAATACTAGCTCAAAACACCATACCGTTTAACATCAATGACCACAATCACACATAGAGCATACAGCAGCCTGCATGTTAAATGCCATAGAGATCTAGGTTTTGTGTTAGCTAAGTGAGTAACAATAATATACCAGAATTACTTGGCAGAACATTCGACCCACGATACTGTATCATTTCAATATCACCTAAACAATCTACAACAAGGATAATGGACCAGATCTTACACTGCAACGCATAAATAAGCTGGAAAAAAAGGCTCCAAAACGCACCTGGTTGCGGCAGCAATATCCGAGAGCTATTGAAAAGCCTTTGAGTAGCTGCACGTTTCTTCGATTTCGCGGCGACTGCGAACACGCGACGCACGCGGAAATACAGAGAGAGATAAGAGACAATGTTTGGGAATAGAGAGAAGTTAAATGAATTGGGGAAAGTATTTTGGCGTCCGACTATGAACTGAGCTGGTTCTTGCATAAACCAATGACTGAGGGCGTGTATGCCACGCAGGCGACGCGATTTAAGTGTTGTAAATACATTTTTTGGGTTGCTCGAAGGAGAACCCTAGAGCTTGAGGGGAGAAAAAATGGAATATGCCTAGAATGTTTGTATTGAATGGACCAGATCACATAATGAGATTGAATAGACAAGTGAGATCAAGGAAGCCCGAGTTCCAATAGGTAAAGCCTTCAAAAACCCTCAGAAGTCCCAGTTTGCTGAGAGTCGTGCATGGATTGTGGCAGTAAAAGCTTCTTGGCTTTGTGACTCCCGCTTTGTGACTTCGGGATTCTTGGTGTGCTTTTTGGGTCAGCGCACAATAGAGAATCTCAGGTGTTTGAAGCGGAGACAGATTACAGCATCGGATTAGAAGTTTGGAAGACCATTCATAGCTCTCTTTTTTTTTCTTAGTAAGTTATAGTCTTCTAACAAAAACAGCCTCTCTAACACTGATCTTTGAATCCAGCCAAAATTCTGCCGCTATCCCCCACCGATCAGTCCACTTGTATACTTCCTTGAGCCATCCTGATGGCAAATCCATTGCCATTTTTAGTAATCTATTGTCATCCAGGCCCCTTAATCTGTTGACGAAGCTTATAGTCAGATATAAGGCATCGGCTTCTAAAGGGTGAAGACTTGTCTCAGCCAACAAAATCGCATAAGGTATCTACCTGCGCAATACAATTCCTCTTGGATAAATATCTTCAGCACATGTTCTATCTGATTCCACGATTTAGTGTGTATTGAGGACCCCCAAATAGGCGCACCATATAACACTATTGTCTGGACCAAGGCTTTGAAAAGCATTTTCTTGAACCCCCAACTGGATAGAGATAAATTGTAGTATCTAGACATCATAGAGTACTGCTGCCACATTTTGGCAGCATAGAAGTGCCATATGCATGTATCACACTGATAACTGACATTTGACTTGACATATGTGTGCTTGAGCAACATACCATGGACATTTGAAGACAAATCTAGCTTTCAAGACCTTTCAAGACCCTTAGAAGATATCAAGCACGAAGAACCAAGTAAGGACTTTTGAATGAGCATCATATAGGCATTTCACGGAAGGTTTGGTACAAATGGAACAATCATGAAGACTTGAAGTCAAAAGTAGAAGACCCTTTGTCAAAGTCTAGGAAGACCCCTCAAGCTAAAATGGTACTTGGCTATATCCATGTTTTTTTGGCATAATTTATACTTGGCTAGGCCCCACTGTCATGATTCTACACTCCACACATCTCATTTACCATTCCTCATTTTCCATTTCCATTTCTCAAATCCCAAAGTTGACCAAAACATTTGTCCTAGTCAAAACACCTCACACACTCCATCACTCATCCACTATTCATCAAAAAATGCAAAAATTTCGTCAAAATGACCCTTTCTTAGGTCTCAATTCATATTCTCTCTCTACAAGCAAAGTTAGAAACAGAAAGATGCACTTATCCCATAGCAAAAGTTGAAGAGGAAAAAGTAAGCCTGAAAATCATTTAAATTCAAAAGATTTGAAGTGCATACACCATTTCCATACACCATTGTCCACCTCATCGTGAAAAATGCCACATCATCATTACACATCACTCCACACGTGTCATCCACCTCATTTCCACCTCATGAAATTTTTGACTAGAAAAAATGTTCTTGCCACATTGTTGCCCCCAAAGGGCAACATACTAATCTTTGGTCTATGCACTTGGACTAGGTCAAATCATTCTTGAAGACTTGATTGAAGTTTGGAAGATCTTGGTAGTCAACATTGGTATGAAGGTCAGAAGGAGTTCATCTTCAAGGTCAACACAAGGTGTTGCCCCCAAAGGGCAATATACTAACAGTTGGTCTATGCACTTGGACTAGGTCGAATCATTCTTGAAGACTTGATTGAAGTTTGGAAGATCTTGGTAGTCAACATTGGTATTAAGGACAAAAGAAGTTCATCTTCAAGGTCAACACAAGGCATTCGAGGTCAAACCCCAATAGAGGTACTTTATTTGAGGTCAAAATGTCTATTCAAGATTATGCTCTAGAAGAATCTAGGTTATGAAGTTTGGAAGATGCTTATTTGAAGTTTGGAAGATAGAGTTTGAAAGATCTCTTTTGTATGGTTTCAAGCTTAGCCACTTTTCCATGCCCCACACCTATATTCTTCCTCCCATGATCCCCATTTTCATCTCTCCCTCTAGCCATTTCCCTCATTTCCATTTCCACATTTCATCTCTCCCTCTAGCCATTTCCATTTCCATTTCCATTTCCATTTCCATGATCCCCATTTGCATCTCTCCCTCTAGCCATTTCCATTTCCATTTCCACATTTCCCTTTATATTTATGTTGTGTTGTCCAACTCCACCATGCCCCTAGAGCACGGTGGCTCCATTATGGCTTAAGGGTGTTTCCCAAAATATTGTTCTAGTAAAAAATCCTACATGAGCTCATTCTCACCATGGTCCTAGTGCTTTCTAAGGGTTTAAAAACCTATTTTCAACTCTAAAGCGTTGATTCATTCTTATTTGCTATTGTGATGACTATTGTATCTTCATATCAATGAAAATTGGTTGCCAAGTTTATCAAATTTCTGTCTGATACAATTTCTAGCATTTTTACACTATAAGAAATTATATAGCAAACTCCCTCTTGCTCCAAATCGAGTTTAGACAAGTTGCCATCGTTACCTGCATCATTTAGTACCCACATGTTTTGAAAAAACCAAAAAATAACTCGCAAGCTCGAGTTACAAATTTGAACATTCTTTTCTTGTTGTTCTTGACTGTATTTTTAAAAAATCAATTGCAGATCCTACTTTTTGAGTCCAAATCCATTTTTGACCACTTGTCGTACGGTTGCAGACCTTTTCACACCTATTGGCTTTTGAATTTCTCAAAAAAAAAAACCATCAGCAACTCCAAAGGTAAAATTCTGAGTTCTATTATGCACATTGACTTTCACTGATCAATTTTCTACCTCACTTTGAGCTCGAACATCTCTCAGGTCTGAGCTCTGACTTGATCAGGAATTGTTTCATTGGATTCTGACAACTTTTTTGTACAAGTCTGAACAGTCAAACTTAAAAAATCAATTCATTCATGACTGCTACATCGATTTGCGTGAAGGTTCCATTTTTCAGAGATGGAGAAGGTATGATAGTTTGATTCTTAGAGTTTTTTCTGCAAATTTTTTTGCATGGATGATCACCTTAAGTGATCTAGAGGTTCTAATCCCAATTTGATCATAGTCTCAAGTTGACTTCTTGTGGTTGGCCTTTAAAGCCAGGTTGAGGGTCAACATCTTGGAGGTTCTGCTGAGAACCTCCTGGATCTCAAGAACTCAAGGCTCCAAAACCAAGGATTCCAGTAGATCGAGGGCATATGTGGATAAGCCAAAGGCATCAGAACACATGAGGGAGTGACCTTTACATCCTAGTCTCTCTTCTAGCTTGCTTCAAAGCACGCCTTATCAATTTGAGTTGAATGTTCTAGTTCCTTTGCCTGTTTTTGAATGAAACATGGTTGCTAATAAGTTTCTTAGAAACTTTGAGCAGTATTACAAGGACTATGGCTTCAAGAAAGGCTATAAAATGTCAAAATTTGAGTTGTTCTTCAAAGAGGAAGATGACGCTGGAGCTTGGCTAACTTATGAAAAGCTTATGGGAACCAATACATGGGATGATTTCATTGTCAAGTTTAGCTGCACCTCAGGAGCTTGTTAATGAGTTGCATTCGTTTTCCATCTATGCAGGTGAAAGTGTGAGTCAATACAAGAAAAGACTCAGCACCTTCATGAGTAGATGCCAAGAATGTCAAGTTACTATCCCTACACTCTTCTTAGTCTCTTCTTTTATTAAGGGCTTGTCTTCTAGACCAGAAATCCAAAGGAAAAGAAGATTCAAGCTGTTGAAGGCCTTGACTCTATCTACAAGGTCTTTGCCAAAATAACTGAACTTTGCAAGATGCTTTTCTATTCTACCAGAGAAACATAATGTCTACTGTAACGGGCCCGTAACCCATGGGAGATAGGCTCGTTGCCTGGGGCGCTCGAGTAGATCTTGGTGGTCGTTCCCGA
>JAANSK020255308.1:0-12833 GCA_011763485.2 Isoetes engelmannii
TTTTCTACCCCTTTTATGCCAGATTGGTGAAGAGAGGAAGAGATTTGAGGCAAAACAGAGCCGGATCGATAAAAAAATGGGCAAAAACAGTTGGTTTTGGGCTTCAAACCAAGTATTGTCCTGTTAAACCACATCAAGGACGACATATAGTCCCGTTCATCAATTAGCTATTTTAGTAGTTGCATTTAATTTAGTTTTCTTCTTTTCCGTTGCTTTTCCAAGTAGAGCTACGGCAGAATGATTTTAGATGGATGGAATAGTTAAGCTCCCTAGGAACAATTCGAAGCAGGGCTTACAGTTGGAGCTCCGAATTTTAGACCTCAGTTGTGATAGTAAATTATATTTACAGTATATAGTAATTGTAATTGTACATTTACTATTTTCAATCTTCTGCTCCATATATGAAGTCTTTTTCGCATATGCAGGAATGTCGGATCTTATTATAGGTTCTCAAAATTCCCATCTGCAGGTATAGTATCTGTTTCTGTCAGTTTTTTTTTTTTTCCGACAAGCTCACAGTTAGCCTCATTTACAGATTTGTCCAACTGCCAATAGCAACAGACAACCGAAAATAGTTACAATTTTAAAACTGATTTGGTTTCTAGGTATTATATTCAACCCAATTTACAAAATTCGGATTAAGCATAACTGGATTACTCTTCTTTCTCCATATTCTCACCACCGTCGAGGCTTTAAGGCTTTATCGATCTCATCTGGTCTGGTTCCATTTGTTCAATTCGACAATTTCAGCGATGGAAAAGCCACTTCTTATTGGGCAATTTCTTCCGTCATATTGAGTGTTGGGGCTATGTTACAAATTTATGTGAAAAAACACATGGGACCCTATAAGACCTCGGCTCTATTTCTTCTAATCAGTTGCATGGTAAAATTGTGCTTACATAATGCATTTTCTAATCTATAGGAAGGAAGGAAGGAAGGAAGGAAGGAAGGAAGTATATTTTAACGTCGTAGCACTAGCCATAAGCTATATGTATGTACTTATTATTTGTTACAGGGCGCATCACTCTTTTCATTTGGATGGGAAAATATGACTCTAGTGCTCGTATCTTTAGCAACAGGGGTCCTAAAAGAAAATACATCCGAATTCAAACAGGACAATATTTCAGGGGAAACGTTATCAAAAATTAAAGAGTGGGGAACCACGTTTGCAGAAATGACAAAAAAGTTATAGGGTTGGCCCCCCTCCTTTGGATTACAACAGATGCAGCTATGCTTGCTCTTATTCTTATTGGTTGTGTACCATATATTTCAAGGCAATATTGCGTCCTAGATATAGCAGGGTCTCAACAACACGAGCAAACAAGGTAATAGATCCACATTCAGAAGCAAAATAAACTAACATTTCTTGGTGCCTTGCATATTATCTTAGCTGCTAACACATTTCTTGGTACCTCTTGCAGGAATTATTCGCTACTATGGATTCTTCTATTGTCCTTTCTTTATTTCATTTTCGCCCAAACAGGAACTACCTTTATCCAACATGGTTCTGAAATGAATACACATATAGGATCAACTCAACTCCCACCTAGATTGTTTCTCATGGTTCACCACGTGATGATTATTATATCCATGCTTCTTAGGCTATTGAAAATAGATTCTCCTCCAATAATATATCCATGGTTTCTAACTACGATGGCCCTCGGTTCCGCAACCATGCTAGAAATATGCAAGAACCATTTTCCAAAAAACAACATTCCCATATTCTTGCAACTTCCTCAGTATTCCATATCTGGAATTGCAGTTGTCCTCATTTCTATTGTTGAAGACCAGATGCCGAGTGTGGTTAAGGAAAAAACCACAATCATCAAGTTCGTTACGGAATTCCTTAGAACAATGTTGTTGCTTGCCACTCAAGAATTTGGACTCCTCCGCCAAACCTTCTTCATTATCTTCCTCATTCTTTATTGGATTGTGTCGCTTGCATCAACTGTAACGTACCTTTGTGGTCTTATGCATGGAGTCGCTTTGGCACGACTTTGTGATCTTGTGCAGAAAATAGGTCTATCACGCATTTATCATCATCAAAATATGTACAACATGAGAGTCCCTAAGGCATCAGTGTTGCCAATATAGATTTTTCCATGGGAAACTTACCAAAATACCCTTTACGTTTGCAAGAAGGGAAACTTACCAAAATACCCTTGACGTTTGCAAGAATTACCAAATTGCCCCTCGGCCGAGGGGCATTTTTGTAAAAATTACAATAACTTTTTGAGGATGATTTAAATGCAAATGTACTTTTCACATGAATTGTAGAGAAGAATGAGATATTTCCAACAAGTATGAGATCACATGATTTGAAGATTGCAATCTCAAGTTATGATCGTTTTTGTGCTTAAAATGTTCATGAATTTAGAACTGCATAACTTTATATTATCAATTCCAATTTAGGCAATCTTATGCTCGTTGGAAAGATCTAATCGTTGTCTACAAATCGTTTGAAGACTACATTTGCATTTAGATCATCACAAAAAAATTATTGCCATTTTTTTCAAAATATCAAATATTAAGGGCAATTTGGCAATTTTTGCAAACTTTAAGGGTATTTTGGTAGCTTTCCCTTATTATTAACTCCATCTTTTGGAGGTTAATGTCAACAAAATAGAGACGCAAATGTAAATCACAGAATGTTATTGACAAATTGCTGGTTTTCATCATGGTAATGTAGGTTCAGTCAACAGAGTTGGTTCCTCAAGTGAGGACATACGATGCAAAATATATAGGAGAGAAATATTGATGTGGTGTGTGCATCTCATAGACTAATAGCCTCTAGTAAATTTCTGTATATCTCCATTAAAAAAGGTCTCTAGTTTACTTCATCTCAAAAAATGGCATCCATTGTTCCAAAGATCAAATGTTGATGACACGTGTAGATAAATCATGCGAATGGAAAAAAAAAAAGGGAAAGCTACCAAAATACCCTTAAAGTTTGCAAAAATTACCAAATTGCCCTTAATATTTGATATTTTGAAAAAAAATGGCAATAACTTTTTTTGTGATGATCTAAATGCAAATGTAGTCTTCAAATGATTTGTAGACAACGATGAGATCTTTCCAACGAGCATAAGATTGCCTAAATTGGAATTGATAATATAAAGTTATGCAGTTCTAAACTCATGAACATTTTAAGCACAAAAACGATCATAACTTGAGATTGCAATCTTCAAATCATGTGATCTCATACTTGTTGGAAATATCTCATTCTTCTCTACAATTCATGTGAAAAGTACATTTGCATTTAAATCTTCCTCAAAAAGTTATTGTCATTTTTACAAAAATGCCCCTCGGTCGAGGGGCAATTTGGTAATTCTTGCAAACGTCAAGGGTATTTTGGTAAGTTTCCCTAATAATAAATTGCATTGAATAGATTTTTACTGTCCATGCAGATCAAAATGTCTGTGGAACCCAATACAAAAGGGCATAGTAAGCCCAAAAGAATCATCTATATGTATTTTGGATATACATCTGTGTTCCTAGGATCAGGCAAAACCCCTTATCATGCACACCTTGCTATACCCTTATACTCCTTAATGCTAGGTATATCTCTGGAACCAATCTGGGTCCATGGACCAGGTCTAGCACAAATTACCCCCTAGCATATAATCCCATAATTCTCTTGAAATATTTGTCAATTTAAAATTTTAAGGCCATGTTCTTGTTGCCAACTTGATTGTCTCTAGCATCATGGATTTTCATAGCATTTGGAGTCATGTACCATAAGAAACAATCATTTGAAAAAGGCCTAGAAAACCCCTTTTAGGCCTTTTTCAATTTTTACTCCTCCTAAGTTAAGTAGCTATAAAGTCCAATCAAATTTACCCTCCAAATATTTTTTCCGCCAACTTGGCTTAGCGATGAACGAAGCTAGGTTTCTCCCTCTCCATCCGACAGTTGTGGAGATGCCACGTTGACGAATATGGATGGTTGGGATCTTAGCCCCAAATGATTCGTTGCTTCCGTAAGTTTAGCTCTGATAACAGAAATTTGGAGGACATGGGAGCTTTTCGACTTCAATCCTTTCTGCTAAAATCAATCCTATACCATTTTACTTGGATTCGGGCACAATGAAAAGGGGACGCAAGAAGCTACCTAGAGCTAACTTGTTAAGAGTTTAGTAGGTCGGAAGATGATGATACTAGCCCTTGAATTTGAAGAAGAGTGGGCAACAAAGAAATTCACGGAATTTCGTAGAGACATGACTCTTGTGGACAAGATCATCTCCTGTGACTATAAAAGGAGGTTGTTTGAGACATTTTACAAAGCAGATGATAATATCATGTGGTCAAGTTGGGATCAGGTAGAGAGGATTTTAGTGGCAGATGAAGAACCAGGCCATGCAGAAAAGCAAGATTTCATTAGTTACAGAAATTTCGTTCTCTCGTTTGACTACGAAATAGGTTGTAGACCCCTCGAAGCCGCCAAAACAAACACTACAAGAGAATGACTGTTAGGCATCAGAATAAGCATCAAATAGCCTTTATAAAACAGAGTACTGCACATGCTCTCTAATCTGATGCTTAACCTGATGTATATTTTCTGATGCAGTGGTATCAGAATAAGCATCAGAACAATTGTCAGGATAAGCATCAGGTAATCATCACAGCACACGTCAGGAAAATCATCAGTTTAGTTGTCAGACTAAGCATTAGATGGATAGTCTGATTAATTATCAGATTAAGCATAAGGTAAAACATCAGCTGGGTCGTCAGACTAAGCATCAGGAAAAACGTCAGATGGGCAATCAAATTAATTGTCAGAATAAGCATCACATTAAGTGTCAGAATAAGCATCAAGAAAATCATCATATTAATTGTCAAAATAAGCATCATGTAAATCGTCATGTGGTTGGTCAAGATAGTAGTCACTATAGTATATCAATCAAAAGAGGAATTAGATTTATTGCAAATCATATGGATGTTGCACAGTAAACCGTAGGAGAATCGAATACAAGCAATATATGCAATTTAAAAACCAATACCATATATCTGAAGATGCAAAGACACTTTAATATTGCTAAATATTGTCGTTACAAGCGTACATTTATGCCCTTAGATGCCCTTTTGAAGAGATCTATATTGTGCAATGTTTCTTGTGACAAATCCATAAAATCGGGGCTCAAGTTACTAGTGCCCTTGCTCTTTGCCCTTTTTTTTCCCTTGAAGCAGATGCATTGTCACTTCTATTAGTGGCTTCCTCCACAACCTTCTTTTTCCTAACCATTATCTCTTGCCCACTCCTTGCACCTTCTATACCCTTCTTCACCAACATATCACGAGCCAATCGAGTGTACCCTCGTGTGCACCCTCCATGTGAATGTTATCTTCAATGTTATTTTGTCCGCATCAATCTCATTTCCTTCCACCATGGAGCTCATCCCTATCACGTTCTTCATCTTCCACTCTATCTGCGTCTCTTTCATCTCCAACTATTTCAATGTCATGGTTGCCTCTCTCAACTATTCCTTTTTCCATTTGATTTTTTTGCCTAAAAGAAGAAAGGATGCACACAAGTTAGAAGAAAACAATAATATAGTTATAACATAGACAATTTAACCCATTCCCCGCAAAATATATGTATCTTTTGTATATTTCAGCTCCAATTTCTCTAATTGACATTTCTAACCCTGCACAATGCTCTACATCGTTTTGCAGACTTCAAAAAACAAAGCACTACTATAATTATTTATATGCAACCTTCTAAGAAAGCACTACAACAATCACATCCCAAAGAAACCAGACTAATGAAAACTGCAAGCTAAGCGTTCTATCTCCCATTCCTAATGCACTTATATCATAAAGGACTAGAATGCAGCAGACGGTCATAACCAACAGTGGCAATACATGATCCTTGCATGGGCAATTAAAATAACCAGGTACATCAACCTGCAGCATAATATAAACTTCAGCACACCCCAATTCTAGAAACTATTCTACTTGGAGATATATTTCTGTCAAAACCATGATGAGTGAAATGGATACCTGCAATAACATAACCTTAGCTTTACCGTTGCGCTTGCTTCCTTCCCATGCAGCAGTCCTTTCGAACATGAAACAAAACCATGGGCATGTAATATTGCCATATTCTATCCCCGTATCTGTATAACTCTGTCCAGAATGCTACAAATGGTCATAATCAGCATGCAAGAATCATAACCAACAATGACAATAAATGGTATAGGCAAGTAAAATGACAACATAGCATCCTTTTATCAGCTGCAGCCATGTCCCAACTGTTTGCTATATTTTTACTTGCTTTATTTGTATCAAATAGTCCTGCATGCATCTATGAAGATAACATGAAAGCTTCGCACTCATTTTCACAAAATAAAGATTGAGAAGATAACAAGGAAGAAGTCACATGCTGATGGTAAATCAGAAATGAAGAATCGTAGCCAGCATATTAGTGATTCAGCCATGCATGGGAATAAATGGGGGCCTACTGTAAATCTGCTGGCACACAACATAGCCCTGGCGAGATAATAGTGGGACGTTTATAAATACACAAAAGGTTTAACTGGTATATTTCTCATTTTTCCTAGAGGTAGAGGGAGCTCAAAATAAGAATTCAACCAGGGTACAGCTTCTTCATCTTGTGAAGAAGGTTGTTAGACTTACAAGCCTATGTAGGGCAGAAGAGGAACGGCCCACCAAAATGTTTCTGGAAAAATTGTAACCAGATAGAAACAATGATCCTACTAGCCACGATTTTGTCTACAGCGACTGCCTAGCAAAGCCACGATTTTGACAAATATTGTTCAGGCGGATTTTCTAACACTGATGTCACGCTTTAATCTTAAAAGAAAGAAACATGAGCTAACCTGCTCAGAAGAAAGAAGAAGGCAAAGAGTCCTGTAGCTTTATGCAGACCGACCTATTTCGCCCTACAAAAAACAAGAATTCATTAGGAAGGAGCGCAAATCCGTTAAAGAAGAAGCACAGATTTATTAAACATTTACCACAGAAGCAAACAATAGTGTGATCTTGCCACTTCTGCACCGCCGCTCTACACCATCGCTCTCACCATCAAGATACCAAGAAAGGGGAAAGAAAGCACGGGATCGAGATTCAGATTTTGAGTTTTGATTTCCAAAGGTTGAACGGTAGATAGCCTAGGAATAATTAATTTTATTTTGGAGTTCCCATTTTCAAAGGTGCGCCAATCAATACGACATGGAAACTGTCTCTCGTTTTTTGCCTTAGAGTGATTTATATGATGCCACGTGGCACCCCCCACATTTTGGAACGGAAAAGGGGAAGCCAACTCTGTACAAATCAATTTTCACAGCCTATAGCCAGTTCTCGTAACTTCTTTGTGCTTCTTCATCCTTCTTGAAGGAGCCGGTTCTCGTCCCGTTTGCTTCCGTTTAGCCGGATCGACCCTGTTGGTCTATTTTTTTTTGTCTAAAGTTTTGTTCTGAGAAGAAATGGCAGCTTCAGATGTCGATTACCGGTGCTTTGTCGGAGGCCTTTCATGGAACACAACAGATCGATCCCTTGAATCAGCTTGCCGTAGTGTGCTCTAGTAGACATCTTCTTCTTCTTTGTTCTACTCTGCGCCTTGGCGGTAGAGTCCCCTGCAAAAACCATCTTCAAATCGATCGGTCAAGCTGTTTTTTTCTGCGATCCAACCTGCCACCAACTCCGGCATCCCCATCTAGCCTGGCCCCCTTTTTTCCCACCCAGATCTGGTTTCTACACATTTTTCCCTCGGCCCCTTAAGCCCATCTCGTTTTTTTGCCTTCCTTCAATATGACCGATTTGTTTTATCTTTCTTATGACTGATTCTTGCAGTGGGTTATTGAGGTCCTCCCTTTTCGCCTCGGCATGGGATAGATCTGCCGGATCTTTTGGACATGGCTTTGCTGGCCCAGCACACCAAACGCCTTCACCCGACGCAGGAACAACAGGTCAACGAAAGGATTCCGGTGGCGCCATAGCTCGATCTCTGATCAGAACACAAAACATGGGAAGGTGAAAAAAAAATTTGAGCCAGTTTCCATGTTGTGTGGGCATGGGCACCTGGTCCATGTTCCATGGTAAAAACGATGATGTGTGATCCCCAACAATACCCAAACAAAAGAGAAGTGCATATAGAGGCTCAAAATTTCACTAAGCATGTCTGCAAGGAATATAAACAAGTCGGAGCCTAGAGACTCATCAATATTACTCAAAATTCTTCAAATGACTTGGACAACATCTGCAAAATAAGGTTGCTCCTTCTAAGATCTTAAAAATAATTTGGCAATATGTAGTGACTTTGGCATCAATGTCTTCCATATCCATGTCCAAGTAATTTTTTACATCGGGTATATCCACTTCCATGGCAACCGTTAGCTTCTTGACATGTTTGACTTTCTTCCCAAGCTGGGAGTCCACGAGAGGCTCATACCCCAAGCATTTCAACGTTGAGCTTGATCTGGTCAACGAAAAAATCTTTTCTTTGTTTGTGCCTTCCTTTGTCGCCGTCTGTTGAAGTCCTGGGTGCCAACATACCCATTCATCTAACGTTCCGTCAATGTCCATATGTTCGGAACATGCATTGCGGCATCAAGCTATTTATTTAGATTATCCAATCAAGCTCTACCTCTTGGGCTTCAATGAGTAATTTCGCCTTTTTTTTATCTCTATTTGTACCCTTTAACATCAATGCCATTCCCTCATGTGTAAAACAAGATCATACCACCCAACTTTGAAAGTAACTTTTGTGTATTTGGTATAGTCAAGCTCTATTCTCGTATATCTTCCCCACATAATCAATATCACCATCTACAAAGTTCTTGTTGTTTGCACTTGCTTGACTTATTATCGTGAACATGGATGAGATAGCAAAATCAAATGTAAGAGAGCTTTCACTTCCACATTTCTCTAGAGCAAAATTTGACCCACAACAAGATCCTACATTCTAAATTTATAATTAGCTAGATAATTCTCCTAAAAGGTGAAGATGTCCTTGATCAATCCTTTATTCTACCTTTTGCAAGCTATTCCAGAACCGGTTTGAAATAGATTCATGTTCACGATATTGAGCCGCGGCCCGTTATCAGCCACCAACAATTTATTAACAAGTGTTGCAAATCAAATTATATATATTCATAAATGTGTATTTTTAAATGAGAGTCATATTTTCTCCATTTGCTTATGTTAAAAGACACAAAGTACCAAAAACACCACCTAAACAATTTATGTAGCCAACACCGTTATTTTCTTTTACAGTTTAATGCCTAAACTACTATCTATCTATCTTTACTAGTAAATTGCCCACCTTCGGTGGGCAGTCCATGTGATTATGTGGTAGGTTATGCGAGAGGACCAAAAGCACTACTCTTAGTTAATATAAAGGAGAAAAATGTGTGTATGCCTTTTCTTAATGCCATGTGGGTATGGAACATAGGATACAAGCTTGCATAAAAATAACCATGTTCAATTGTCCACATCAAATAGCTTTGGATCATTGCAGTTTAAAAACAGATCCACTATGTGGAAGAAGCTATACTTTAAACTGGATCCTTCAAAATATTGCTTTTCATAATATAATCGTATTAGTTTATAGCGGGGCATGTAGATAGTTGCAAGATTCACAATCACATGAATGCTTTGAAGACGTGAAATATGACATTTTAATTATGTAAGACGTTTTAAGTAGCCATAAAAGAAGTATAAGAAAGTTTTTATACACTATTCTAAAATTAGATTGAAAATGATCTCTAGACATAAAAGAACACGAAGTATATCCTATCTAGACATAAAAGAACACGAAAATATCCTATAATGGCATTTAATCAAAGATCCCTCTATTCCTAAAAGAAATTGATGTTTCCACTGGCAAAATCATCTGGCAATGAGGCACAACTTGGATGATAAAAGCGGCCACAGAATGCTACATCACATAACCTGTATATGGAAGGCAGTTTTAGTTTTTGATATGCATAGCCTCCATAAATATCAAAGTCAAGTAGAGAAAGGTTGCAAGATCTTCATCTCTCTGCTCAAGAATGTCCCCAACAGAAAGCTCTGTTTCTATAATATTGAACGTGAAAGGAAGACAGATAATGAATATCAGGAAAAAGGCTGGCTGAAAGAACATTTAGGGCAAAGTATAATGGACCTGCTGATTTTTGCGTTTGCCCGAGAAGAATGACCTGCCATAGCCAAATTTGACGCACCGCTCCTTCTAAGGCAAGTGTAAGCAGTCCATGATTAATTTCTCCTAAATTATGGGTAACCTGTGCTGCATTAATTAGATCATCCAACATAATACCAGGAATTGTGAGAAGTGTTGTTGAATCATCTGGCACCAACAAAGAAAAAAGCAAGATCTTATGTCCCCTTGAAGCAAAGAAATCAAGGAACCTTTTGCGAATAGCATTGCCACTGATCACAAAATAAACTTTATTCTTGCTCTATCGTCTCTATTCCTAACCAACCATCAATCACCAAGATCAGAAGAACATCTGTTTTTTGATGCAAAAATACACGTTGATGCCCAAACCTAAAGTTTTTAGTTGTCGAACTTGTCGCACAAGATTTGCATAAAAAAACCCTATCTTTTATAGATGCAAAAATGATGTCTACATAGTCCCAATGCTAGTGTCCTTCCTCCTTTCAGGACCAAACGACCTTTAGGATTCCAAATCCGACCTTCTGCTACAGCGTTTTATGACTATGCCACAGGCGGAATAGTGAATCGAAAACCATGGCATGCCACGTTGAACTAATAAGATAAGATAAGATAACATTTTTATCGTCCACGGAGGCCAATTGGCCTATGGGACCCGTACAAGAGGAGCAGCATGCCCATTGCGTTGAAAGGGTACGTTTCCTAAAAAAAATGCCCCTTCATTTTTTTTTAATAGCCCATACATATCTCACATGGCATCCTGATTATGCCACGGGGTATAATTTAGGGTTAAATGACGTGGCACAACATAGGGTTTGATGCAACACATACATACGGTAAAACTTTATAATAAAGGATTGCTCAAATATGGCGTATAGTCATTTCGTGCAATTTTATATTATAATCTAGGATACTAATCGAGGCAAGCAAGAAAAAGGTGTCCATTCTAAGTTCTCTATGCAATCCAAACTTACAAAAGACAATTGGGATCAGGCTATGGAGATGGCTATTGGAAGAAATATGTAATAAGCAACTAATGGAATAGATATCATGCCTGATGTATATTCTGATGAGTAAAGCATCAGATAATTTGATAATAGTCAGGTTTAGCATCAGAAAAATAGTCAGATCATTAGTCAAAACAATAGTCAGATTAATAGTCACTCCATAAGTCAGGTTTTTTATCAGTGCATTCATCAGATTAGAAGTCAGTGCATTAGTCAGTACTTATTCATCAGGATGATCATCAGTGTACTAGTCAGTGTAATATTCAGGTTAATAGTCAAACCTTACGTCAGTTTTTGCATCAGAAGATGCATCAGTTGCATACACATCAGATTGATAGTCAACATATTCATCAGTAGTTAGCATCAGTTTTTTGGTCAGGCCATATGTCAGTTTTTGCATCAAAATATGCATTAGTTGCATACACATCAGATTGATAGTCAGCATATTCATCAGTAGTTAGCATCAATTTTTTGGTCAGGCCATTCGTCATGAAGATCATCAGATATATATCTGGCAGGCCCCCTGATGCTTATTCTGACATCTAACAGTCATTCCCTTGTAGTGAAACAGTTCCTAACAGATTTTCTTCGGGAGATATTATACAACGTAGAAGCTGGGATGTATGAGGTCTAATGTATGCCTTTGCAACACCTATTTACTGATTATTTTTTGCATCAAATGGTTCAGTGAATCGCCATGGCGACGTTTCTAGAGTGTAGAAGTTGTAAATTATTTAAGGAGGTAAGTTGCATGAAGAAATGCACAAATAACATTTAAGTAAGCAATCTAAATATCAAAGAACGCAGCCACGATCATTTTGACAACAATACGATTCACAAAAAAAATAATACAAGTCATTCATATATTCATTTGAAGTAAGTCTTTACAATGTCATCCACAGTCAAAATCTGTGACAATTGCTGGTATAGGTCGCTATGGCATTTTTACTGTGTCTCTTTTATAGACTCGGGTTCCATGCCAAGCACTTTTTGCATTCTTACCACATGTGCTTGACCGACATCCATGGTCTGTGAGAGGTTCATCTCAGAATAACCCGTGACTTTGGACACGTCAACTTCCATAGACTTGGCAAGTCTCTCAACATGTGCACTCCAGTTCATTACTCTGCTCGGAAGATAACAACTCATTCTTTAAGACGCCAGTCCATTCAGTCGGGACAGTGCCTGGGAACTCTGTGGCCATTGGTTTCCTCATATTTTTTCTTGAGCTGCCTGATTCAACATCTTCACTCTCAAAGAGTACGAGCTTCTTCACTTTTCGCCTAGGGCTTTTGTCTCCTCAGGCTTCAGTGCCTGATGAGCCACTATCGTTGCTTCCTTATTATGGATTCGTCTATTGTCCTTTCTTTATTTCATTCTCGCCCAAACAGGAACTACCTTTATCCAACAGGGTTCTCAAATGAATACACATATAAGGTCAACTCAACTCCCACCTAGATTGTTTCTCATGGTTCACCACATGAAGATTATTATATCCATGCTTCTTAGGCCATCGAAAAGAGATTCTCCTTCAATAATATATCCATGGTTTCTGTGACGACCATACGTATTCTGACCAAATATGCGTATTCTGACCAAATACGGTCGTCACACGGGCTGCATGCATGGTGACACTTGGCGGCATCGCAGCCATTGGTGTGGCGCAATCTTGGCCGTCGTCATGGGTAT
>JAANSK020255319.1:0-12833 GCA_011763485.2 Isoetes engelmannii
GAGATATAAAGGTAGGACTTGTGAGGAGTAATTGCCACACTTGAAATACAATAAAGTAGTGAAAACGACAGAAAGATTGTCGTCCACACTTGGAATACTATTCGAGGATAATAAAATTGCTAAGCCTCTAGAGCATAAGTATGCAACAAAGTAGTGAAAATGACAGAAAGAATGTTGTCTTCTGTCTACGAGGAGGATTATCGTGGCCACTTCTTAATAATGGTGTTCACAGAAACAAGTGGGTGCTGTGGAAGGAGCATGCAAGAACAACTCTTGATGAGAGCCTGTCCTTGAGTATAAAGCTTATATCCTTGAGTGTATCCACAAGTTTATTCAAGACCTTTAGATTGGGATTTTCTTAACAAGTTCATATGAAGGAAGCAAACAAGTTAAATAAACAGACCTTAATATGCAGGATGAGTTCCAATAGCAGCCATTACCTGCATCATATCAAACTCAAACCATTGCAAGTGTAAATGCATGCCAAGGAAGTGAACACAGAAATAACCTTTCAAATTTTTGATCATGCTTTGAATATGAATATCCTAGGTACTGATAAGACACCTCAGGGAACATTTTCACTAATCCCACAATCATGTGCGATGCAATTAACATATTGGATGCCATACTGCAAAAAATTTCTATTCTTAGTTGTTTCACCATACAAAAGCCTTCTACATTCATATAATCTATACCTCGTACACAAATAGCATGAGTCCACTAGTTGTTTCAAAACTGTTTTGTGAGAAAGAAATCAAACCATGGTTCATATTAACCTTTAATGCCATCCTAGTTTGGCACCTTAGTAAAGTTTCCTCTCTTCTTCTTTTTCAGTTCTTCCTTGTTTCTCCTATCCTACCATTTCCCCAACCCTGCATTTCTGCTAGTTTCCAATTATTCTTTGGACTTTGATAATAAGAATAAGAAGGATGTCACATTAAAATATGACTCTATCCAGGTTATTGCTGGCTAGAGCATTTTTGTTGAGATAGATACGACACTATCACAGTATAACAAACCAAAATATGGGATTTTAAGATCCATTGGCAAATAGATAGCAAAGGTATTTTTTCTTTTTTCCAAAGGTGCTCATTTCGAATCCTTGAAGGAGATGGCATAGTCCAATTATTCCTAAGGTATGCACCAATCATGCAAAGAGGTTTTTAGGAAAGTAATTGTGAAAAATGGAAAAGCCCATGTTTATGCCACTTTCTTTACTTGGAGCACATGACCGTCAGGCTTTTCTTATCCACGAGGTCTCTCCCCACATTACACTGACCTGCAATAGAAAACATAACAAACTACATTTTAGTATGCAACTCATATTAATACTTGTTTCATAGGTGCAGTTTAGTGCCCGCAGATGGATCACATCCCTCTTTCCCAATAATTTATGCGAACAAGATTAATATTTCTAGGATGTCCCTGATTTTTTGCGTTGATTAGTTTGTGGGTAAATTGGATCAAGAACTCTCTCTCTATTTGCTTAAAATGTGAAATTAAGTAGGAAAATGGCTATACCTAATCTAGCTTTTAAATCTTAGCATAAGATCATTAAATTGATCCCTTTGAGTTCATAATGAACCATCTCGACTTTGCTACTTCAAATTTCCCTCTTCGTGCTTTTTTTTCCCCCAGTTTTTTCATCCCTACCATTTTGTTTAATAGTAATACAAATTCTTGGCAATATCAACTTGCCATAAGAGGGAGAATGTTTAGTAGCTCTGTGCATGCGCACCTAGTCGAGGCATTGCTACAAAAGGGGGATTCATCGTTTTTTACGTATAAACCATGTGCATGCGTGGAAGGGGCTTTTTTGGACCCAATTTCGTATATATACTGTCGGTAGGGGGTGCTTTTTTAGGTTATTTTGGGACTAGCCTAGGTAAATTCTATTCGGAAGGGGTCAAAACTAGCTTTTAAAAATTTGTATACAGGGGGTTTTCTGTTACCCCTTGCATGCGGATGGCATACCCCCACCCCACCCCCCCGCCCCCCCACAATGCATGAGTGCATCCCCCGTGTTGCAACAAAGGTATGTATGGGAAGCACATGTCAACACTACGAGTTTGTAGTCTGAACTAGCTAGTACCCTTTGGTCATAGCATGAAAGTATCTCACTCCAATGACCGAGAGGTGCACTTAGTAATGAGGGGGTATGGACATCTGCGTTGAAAGGATGGTGGCCAAAAACATCCCTGATATATTTCTTTGAAAGCTAATTTAACCCCTAAAGTATATGTTTTGCCCCAGATAGTGGCAAAAAAAAACCCCATAATGGTAAGTACACAAATACTTGATGGTAAAAAAAAAAGGGAAAAACTATGGAATGCCCTTAAGTTTTCACACATTTTCTACGATGCCCTTAACTTTCTATTTTTTCATGAAATGGCCTTTGGACATGTATACGTATATTAGGTACTTTTGTTTTTTCACACGATGCCCTTAAGTATCAGGAAATTATTTGAAATGCCCTTAACTTTTGATGGAATTTCTTAAATACCCTTTCACTTCTAATTACATAGCAGATATCTGATAGCAGAGCATTGGGAAAATAGGAGAGAAGAGGAAGCAGGTCGACGACCGCACTCCCTTGGGCAGATCACAATCAGGTTTGTACATCTGCTCCATTTTCTTGCAATCCAATTTCGAATTTGTTTTTCAAGTCTATCTTGCAGTATCAGCTCTTGCAAAAATTGCTTCATCTTCTTGGCTATAGCTGTTCTAAATGGGGTATTCATAGATTTGAAAGATTTTCAAACTGATAAGCTGCTGTTATACTGAAAAGTTTAAAACGCCATTTGAGAGAAGAATTTGAATTTGAATAAAAAAATGAACAGATACTGAAGAAGAATTACGCCAAAAAGTTCAGTTCCGTTGATGGCAAGGGCATATTATCGTATACAAGAAATTTTAAGGGCATTCCATTAATTTTGGATTTGTACATAGCCAAATACACGTCTAAGGGCATTTGGTGAAAAAATAAAAACTTAAGGGTATCGTGGAAAATATGTCAAAACTTAAAGGGCATTCTATAGTTTTTCCCTAATAAAAACCATCTTTCTATGGAGCAATACATCAGGTAAGAAATAGACCTAGGAGGATGCAAGGAAATGATTGCGCGTGAAGCAAAATGAACTTGCACAAGCTCATGTTCATTTTGCCAGAAGACGATGCAAGGGAATCACAATAGGAAATGTTCTTTCTTTGTCTTATTGTATACTCTTAATTAGTGGAGTTGGTTCGCAAGATGGCTATAATGAACTAAAAATATTCCACTGTGGTACAATGTAAATCATTTGGAAACAAATTTTTTAACTTCTATTTTTGGTACAAAGCGATAAGGAAAAATTACCAAAGTATCATTAAAGCTTGCCAAAATCACCAAAAGCCACTAAACTCAATGGTATTTTGGAAAAAAATGGCAATAATGTTTTTCCAACGACTTGAATGCAAATGTATCCTTCAGATGAATTGTAGATTAAGCTGAGATCTATCCAAGAACATAAGATCCTTCAATTGTAAGACCACAATCTCAAGTTATGAGATTTTTCGTTTCTCAAATTTTGAAGAACTCAAGAGCTTATAACTTGAACTTTTCAACTCCAATTCAGACGATCTTATGCTTGTTGGAAAGATCTCAGCTTAACCTGCAAATTATCTGAAAGGAACATTTGCATTCAGATCATTAGAAAAACGTTATGGCCAATTTTCCCAAAATACCACTGGGTTTAGTGGCTTTTTGGTAAATTTGGTAAACTTTAATGGTATTTTGGTAATTTTCCCAAGCCATAACCTTGTGCTCAAGGTAGCCCTGACCATGGACTAATAGTATTCAACACTGGTCATACGACACCAAGAGGATTTTGAACTTTTAATCTTGTCACTGCAAGACACGGGAGAACCTCAAAACTGTTGAGGATCAGGCAGATCCTAATACTCAACTATTTCAGGCTGCAGCCTTTTATTTCAAGGAACTCCAACATCCCTAAATGCCTTATATTTTTGAATTTCAATAAAGGTCTTATCATATTGTCTTCAACTCGCCAGTCTACATGGCAATGGCACAGTTTAGATTGATCCTATAATGGAACATTACTAAGTTCGAGAAATCAGAAATCAAGGTGTTTCATTCTGCTATATCCATGTCCCACAGTTCCTTCTCCTGACGCAAGAGGTATTGTTTCATGCATGGGAATGACTCACATCTATGGTTTGTTTTGCTGCGACACACATTGGCATCCATTTGCTTTGCACAAAAGCCTTGGCACATTTGTAGAGGTATTTCTTATATAAACCATGACCCTATATATGCTTCCCAAGTTAGATGCTACTTAATGCCCAAAATGCTTTTGCTGTCAATGAATCTTCTAGAAAGATGGGATAAGGTAAATTCATGTGGTACAATCTTAATGTGACGTTCCATAATAATATACGGTATACATACGTATATTATGTATGCCACGTCACCGGTACATGCCGTAAATACGTCATGTACCTCGTATACCATAGACGGTGTAGAGTACCCCAAAGGGCAACGGCCCATTGAACCATTGTATTGAGCATCGACCATGCCAATGCAACCATTAACATGCAAGTATGATATATTGGCATTAGCATTTAATGCCAACATACCATATTAGAACCATTGACATTAACATATGCCAAGTGGCATCATCCTAGGGCTTTAGATCCCAAAACCCTAGCCAAACCCTAGTTTGCCTATTTAAGCATCAAACCCTAAAGTTTCCCTTTTGGGAAACTTACCAAAGGGAGGAAGGGCGCTTTGGGGAAGGGGGCAGTTGGGAGATGTGTAGCAGCCAAGGGACAGGTTGGGAAGCATTGGGAAGCATGCCCAAGCCTTGTAGCAGCAGATTCGACCAGTGGAGGAGGAGCCCAAGCTGATTTGCAGCAGATCCGAGCATTGGGGAACATGCCCAAGAAGGTAGCAGCCAGCCCAAGCCTTGTAGGAGCAGGCCGAGGTCCTTAGAAAGCATGCCCGTTAGGTAGGTGAAGGATTCTTGCAGCTAGGAACCATTTCGGATGGATCTTGGATGACCCATCTCAGGTTTTCCCTTGCAGCCAAGCCTCGGGAGGTGTGCAGCAGCCCACACCCTTTTGGATCAGCCCATTGGAGTCTAGGGAAGCATGTCAAGAGCTATGGAAGGATTTAGGGGACCTATTCCAAGGAGCCAAGGATCCGGTAGGTCTGATTTGCATTCTAGGAGCTTCTTCTAGCATTCATTAGTCATTCTTGGCCATTAGCATTAGATCTAACTAATGAATGCTGATTATGTATGTCTATGGTATGAATGATCATGATATGATCATGTCTCTATTTCTGTTATGGTATTTCAGTTCTATTCTATGTGGTTGATCATGGTTGTCTATGATGTATTCATCCCTCTTGTGTATGGGGAAGGGGGGTAGAAGCCCTATCCTTAGTTTGTGGTATGTTCATAGCGTTAGTCCCAATTAATTCCCATTAATTGCGGCATGTGCATAGTAGCTCGCCTGTGTTGAGTACTTAGGGGTCAGACCGGCTGATAAAGATGGATATGTCCCATAGCAGTTAGCTCCCACGGGTTGTAATGCCTTCCCCGAAAGCACTGCAGACTAGGCCTAATACTCAGGGAGTGCGCGTACCCTGTTGTATGGGTTCGACACCCGTTGGAGGTAAGCAGCCATGTGTTGCGGTTGTAGGCTAGCGCACATAGTGCCACCAGGCGTGGCAGCCAGACGTAGTTCGTCCAGGTACTGGCGGTGGTGGTAGTCCCCTTCAAGTGAGTTAAGTCGAGTACGGACAGTTGTGGTCCTCTAGTCTGCCTACTATGGCATAGTTCATATGGTGGGGGAGTGATCCCCTTACCTGTCTCATCGGGACTGGGGAGATGTAACCCGGTAGTAGCCCCTCTGGCTATGTCCCCGGCAGACTACGGTCCAACCCCGAAGTTCTTCAACCTATCTGCAAAGTATGCACAGGAGGGGCGGATGGAGTGGACAACCCTTTGGCCATGTTCTATTGCCAGCCAACTCCATTGTTATGATTCCATCTGTTGATCTCTGGAGACCCCAAGCCTCAGTCATACCATGAATCCGAGCCTTGGGTAGTATTTCTTTTATTGTTGTTACGATATATATTGATGCAGGGATTATGGTGAGTACCACCCTTCGAGGTGGCTTTATATATATTTAGTTCATTGTTCTCATGTTTGTTTCGCTTCCGCATTGATAGATGGATCCCGAGGGAGACGGGGTCAAATGGCACGTCCGGTCCTCCCATTCAGTCTTGATTTCCATCAAGGATGCTGAGGCAGACGGACAACCCCTTGTTGGCATTCCAGGCCAATAGGGGGGGATGATCCAGTTCTCATACGGTGGGGGCACCGTATGTGAGTTGGGTACGTCACAATTTGCAGCTCTCCATTGATGAAATCTGTTACTCTATTTGTGGGGATATGGCAGCATTTAGTAGCAATACATGACGGAATGCATGCAGCCTTTGCCAAGATTTTATGCTCTTCGTGATCCCACTCCAAATCCGTCCTCGAAAATGGGTCTGTTGGAGGTTCTTGGGTGCGGTGCGGATTAGACTCAGCCTCTACATCAACAAAATATTCAATGCCACAAACGCAAACGATCAGGGCAGGCAAAAAAAAATGCAATCACCTCCTTCACATCCGCATCGATGCAGTCACCCTCCATCGCCCACAGAATACAGAGGATTCAGTTTCCCTAAGTTTCAAGAACTAAAACATTCGAAAGGGTGGAGTAAATGAAAATTCTTTGGAATTGAAACATTCAAAAGGGTGGAACAAATGAAAATTCTTTGGAATGGGCTGATTCAAGTGGAGTTTGTCAGGTACTTTTTGTAATGATTATGGCAGAAAACAGGATTCTGTCATGCCCCTTACTCATGCATGGATGGATCCCATGCCATGCTGCGGGGTTGAATGGGGCATGCCTGGGGCATGCCCGGTTGCATGCCATGCCATAGAAGCCCCGTATGGGTCATGGGTGGTGGATCACTGCTGTCCTGATAAAAACACAGCAAAATGTCCTGATAAACCAGAAAAGAAGTCCGGTAAAACCATGTCTGGGACGATATATACGACCTTCCCTCCCAGAAGCTAAGCGCCCATGCTGAGCCTGCATGGCGACCAGAAATAAAGACCACCATCGATTTTTCAAGGGAGAAAACCATCGCCTAGCCCACCTGAAGAAGTCCGGCAACTGTAAAAAGAAAACTGGCTACAAATTGGCCTCGAAAAATTGCCAGGGAAAAATTTGTGACCAAGTCGAACCAGGGAATAAAGCCCTCGAAAAGACTCCAGCGCGCACTTGTATGTAGAGCGAATACCAATTTGCCAAACTTTGATGATGCTGAATCTTCGCGACTTTGCACTATCGGGTTGCCTGCTCATGTCAAATCTGCCTGGCGACCCAAAAAATAACCCAAGCAGATGGATTAGAAGGAAAAAACCAAGGAATCAACAACCCAGATGCCTGTGGGGACCGGGAAAAAAAAATTTCAAGCAGATGGATTAGAAGGAAAAAACCAATCATTAAGAACCCAGAAAATGCCTGTGGCGATCGAAAAATAAAAACCCAAGCAGACGGATTAGGAATAACCAATCAATCAACAACCTAGAAGATGCCTGTGACTGGAAAATGGGATTGACTGCTAGAATTCAGGACGGTAGAATGCAGGGTTCGCTCTGCCCGAATATGGGAGACAAAAACGAATTTGGCCAACAGGAAGAATGGCCAGGAAGCCAAGTTATTTGATAAATCTGAGCGAAGAAATCATGACTGCAAAAAGCCGGTGCCAGGCCAATTTTCATGTCCCTTTCTTACTCGAAAGCCACGATCCCAGCATGCCACATATCCAACAAGTTCAAAGACTCACAACGGAGCTTCTTAAGTCAAATTGTTATTCCACATGCTAGAGTTTAGTCGAAATTCTAGGACGTCGATACCTCGTTAACTTATGTTCTAGTTTTGACCTGCGCATATGTAATCGTATTCATAGGTTCCCTGGGACGATGTAGATAACGCCCTGACCAGAGGGCATTAGGAAAAACAATTGAGGCCATATGGCCCAATTTTTTTTATTTTTTTTTTTTACCCAGTAACGCCCAAGGGCCAGGGCATTATCGTCCTTAACACCCCCGTTCGAGGATTTACTGTGTGAATCTGTATGTATTGGCAGTGAAAATCGCTCAAAGATTAAGCTTTTGCTTCAAGGATTTCATTTAGATTCTGCTGCCACAAGAGCTCTCGCTTTGTTGGACATTTTTTTGTCGCAGTTTGGTGCACAAAACAGGGGAAAAAAATCGTTTGAAAGGGCTTGATGGGTCGCATTTGAATGGTAGGGCAAATGGTGGAGTTAAAAGTATTAAAAGAAGGGAGTTTTTTGTTTAAAGGGCTTGATTCCGGTGATTCTAGAAGAAACCAAGAACAAGGAAAAACAAGGGTATTCTCTGTTCTATTCTGTGACTGCTCTGTTCTTAAAAAGGATTTGTTTTTCGTTTTTGTGCTCTTATCATATCAGCAGGGCACTTCTTGCAGGGTTTGATTCTGGCGATTCAAGAAGAAGCCAAATAATAGGAAAAACAGGGGATATCCTCTGTGATTTTCCTCTGTTTTTAGTCTCAGTTCTCTTATTATCGCAGCAAGGCAGTTCTTGCATGATGCCTCGGGTCAAATAAAGCCATTAAAAAGTGGAAAGCATCTGAAGCTTGAAAGGTTGTGAAGTGTTTGGAGCTTTGAATCTGGCTCTAACACTCTATTTTGATGCGGAAAGGGTTTCAGATTTTGAGTTTTTGATTGAAGAATTTAAGAAGCAGCTCTAACAGATATCCCTAGGCTGTTACAAGCATTCTGCATATTGTCCTAGGCTGTTATGACCATTCGGCAGATTGTGTCTGTAATTTTTTGGGGCCACTATGTGTTATTATGTGATAACAGCTATTCAATGTACGACGGAGATTGGATATCGGGCTGTAAACCCGAGAATCGGGGTGTTAAGGGCTAGATAACAACCTGTGCATAGTTGTTATGGCCCAGGAAAAAATGGCCGTGTGGTTATGTGGCCAGGAAAGTCTGAGGCCGTATGCAGTACGGCCAAGGACTTTCCTACCCTACATGGCCACGAGGCCATTTTTTATTGGGCCATAACAACTATGCACATGACGTTATCAGCCTTAACGTCCTGGGCCGAAGCATTTGGGCCAGCTTTTGGTTTTTAGTCCGGAGTTTCTGTAGATTATTTGACAGAAATAAAGTTCTTAAGATTTTTACAAATATAAGAGTTCTGCAAATTTTGTGACAGAAGCAACAAACAGTTACAAAAATAGACAAGATTAGACATCATCGATAATTTTACAGAAGCAAAATTGGAAATGAAGAGAAAAGATATGAAGAGTAACCTAAACAATCTCCCGCACTGCTCAAAGAAGCTAATATGCTTCTGCAGTTTTACCACCAAATGTGAGATTAAAAGGAGATGGCGCATTGTCAAGAAGTGCAAGTCAGCCAACCTGGCACACAACCCAACCACCAAAACTCCTCTCTAAAGTTTGGCTCATTATATCTGGTCTTTATATGGAAGTATCTTCTTGAACACCATCTGATCCCTAGCTTGGCAATCTCAGACAATCTAACGTCATGTTTTACGACTGTAAAATTATGATCAGCAGCTTACTCAGACACCTTCTAAAAAAACATCCCTAAATCTTTCGGCTAGCAAGAAAGAGCAAAAGGAGGGGAAGAAAACCATCTGATCAGAGATTCCATCTAAAAAGACTACCTAAGAACACCCGAAGATGCTTTCTTTCTAAATCTTTGCTTAAATTATGCTCTACCTTATAGGCTCTACGCCCTTTCGGTATGATTTTCTTAAATAAAATCATCATTCTTTTAAAAAGATTGAGAGCAAAAGGTCACGGTACTGGCTTACCAGCCTGAATCAGACTGCCTTGAAGTTGCTTCAGAATCATAGTCTGCAAATTCTTCGGAGAAAAACCCCTTGGGACACTGGCAAACCCCACTAACATCGAATTGAAAATTCAAGTCTGCAAGAATAGATGTAGCAATGCCGGTCAGAGAGGAAACAGGGTGGCCTCCTCCCCCTGTTAGTCGCCGACACAGGCGGAGCACCAAGAACCGTTTGTTATCCAACCTTCTCTAGACCATTGCAAATCTGACTTCCATCTCCTTCGACTTAGATATTATGTCAAGATCTACCATATCTTCCACCATCCCTCTTATTACTCGTTCTCATGACATCATCACAATTATACCTGGCCCATGATTGCATGTCCATTCTCATCTCATTACCCTCATCATTCCCCTCTTCCTCAAGCAATCTAGTTAGATTTGTCCCATCACATTGTAGCAAGGTAGATCCCACCTCTTGTATGGTGAGCCAATTGTGGCTTCTTTGTTTGGTATTGACCTCACAGGTGGAATGTGGCCTTCAATTGTAACAAGTGGCCTCCCTATCTCTGCCTGGCTACAATGCACACATTCTTCCTCCTCATTGACTTATTCATGCCCTACCATAGTATCAGGTATATAACTTTTATCGGCCTTGACCCTTAGCTTGTTCCTGATCTCTAACTTCTTTTTTTGGCATCCACATTGGTTGCCTTTGGCAACCAAATATGGACGCCACTCTTGACATCTCAAATTCATCAGCTGCCCTTCTTTTCTTCTCCCTTCATTCCCGTTCAGTTGTATCCTCTTCGTATCTTCCTCCCCCAAAGATTTCTTCCTTAAAGCCTCAGTTTCCTTACTCTTTAGCCTCTCAGATTTTTGCCTCTCAACTTCAGCCTTCATTTCCCTTTCTAGTCTCAACTTAGCACAAAGTCTGCACTTCGATTAGTATGCTATTGAGAGAGCATGCTAATCGTGGCAGCAGGATGTGCTTGGGAATTCGTTTTATTCCCAAGGCAAAAACCAAATGCCTCACCAACCTTAGATGTTGGTGGCATGTTTCACCTAGGCTCCAAAGTTGGGGGGTGAACATGCTACTCCTCGAGTTCACTTGCTCAGCTAGGCCTTCGATTAAGTGCTGCAAACCCCTTGCTATGTGCCCTTCATGTTGACTTTGATGGCTAAAATTTCGGTATTGGGTATTTCATGAAGCTGATGCTAATTGTCCTCACTCCCTTCATCATCATGCTCTTCCTCAGAGTATTGAACTACATGGCCAGCAACACTTGGCCCATCTCTTTGACCACATACATGGTTAGATGGCCCTTCAACTGGGGATGCTTTGACCTTAGAGCAATCTAAACGAAATATTCCAGTGGCCAAGAAGCCAAGCCTTATGTTTTCTAGACACAACTCTACCTCAATTGGAATTGGATATTATATCAGCAATTTCCTCTCTTTTAGGTTCTTGCCTACCCTTGATGACCATGTATTTTGCTCTCGCCCTCTTGAAGGCAGCCTTAAAGGAGCAATACATGCAATACCCAAGGGTTGCAACCAATGGGAAGTAAGGGTTGGAATCAAAGAAAAAATAGATGCCTTGTTCTTTGGCAGTCATAATAACTCCAAGTCCACATGATTATTATGTCCAACTAGTAGGATCAGATCTGGACTTTCTGGTGAGACACCCGAGGAACCCTAAACTGAAAATGAGTGAGCCATGACTTGAACAAATTTGTAGACATCCATGCATTAGGTTGTACTGCTTGGACAACCCCTTCCTCACATCTACTAATGTAGTATGCCTTCATTCTTTTCCCTTGAAATATGTACAAATTTGGCAGCCCAAACATTGGGGATTTACACAGAAGACCCGTATAAACCATGTGAGTGTTTAGAAGGGTTTTCTTTTTAATTGTTTGCGTATATATACTAGGGGTCCCTCTTTTTGACATCCTAGTGGATTTTTTTTTACGAAAGGGGTGTTTTTCCAAGGCTTTATGTACATTTCTTGTCACCTTAAGCATGCAGGTGGCATATGCTCATATCATAAAGGTGAATACCTTGAGAGCCTAAACCCTTCAGCATTAATATATACTAGTATGGTAACCCATTCCCTAGTATTAATAACCACCTCACTCACATCTCGGGTACCTTTCCTAGCTAAGACCTTCAGAATCTCAACCTTGCCCGCCTGTATGCATGTCCCATCAGCATTCCAAACTCTGGATGCCGGGAATTGGAATGCCGCATAAATCTGTTAAAGGCTCGTATAGAACATATGCAGATTCTGCTGGTTCATGGCCAGTGCACGGGCTCTTTCTAAAGTTTGTACACTCCTCAAAGCTAGATCTAGATGCCTTTGCTTGAATAACTTCTACTATTTGTTCCCTGGCAACCCACTAACCTTCGTGATCTCACAATTGTTAGACATATGTGTTGCCTTCGTCACTGCACAAAGGGTAACCCATATCCCCATTGCTGCCTTGTCCAATGCCCGTGCAACAAGTTCCTCTTCTTGCTCATAACTTAACACATGGGGTACTTATTCTATTCATGAGTAATCCACCCATATTGCCAATCCCTTATTGTCGACGCAGGTATGCTAGACCTCTTAGAAGGCGCTCTAATAAAAATACCATATTCACTAACCTCTTCTGGGCTGTCCAACATCTGTTGTTTCGTCCATTGGCCTCCCTTCAATGGAGGAGTCTTCATGGCCTGAGTTTTATTTGGAATATACTCCGTCCTCCTCTTCCTTTGGCATTTTTCCCTGACCCTTTTGGAACCCTGCAGGGAATTGGATAGGCTCAGGATTGGGTGAGGATAATGTTACCCTGGTTTCGGTGATCCCGGAGGTGTTTTTCCCGGCCTCCGGGATCACCGCCCTTTTT
>JAANSK020255330.1:0-12833 GCA_011763485.2 Isoetes engelmannii
TATAAGTTCTGTTTGTTGTTTTGGTGTTGGTTTTGGCTTGTAGTTGCTATCATTTTGGCATGTACCGTCTCATAGGCTTTTGGCCTCCGTGGACGTTAAAATATACTTCCTTCCTTCCTTCCTATGTTTTTGAGAAAAAAAATTTGGTTTCTGTCATCTTATATTTTTGTATTGCATTTGAAAGGCTTGAATTTAGGAACCTCCTGTCACGCGAAAGGCATAAATCGATTTTGCCCGTCCCTTGAAAATTAAGGGCGGGCCGTCAAATTCGATCACTGGTGCCATGCCTTCGAGCATCCCCCATCTATGATAAATGTAGTCTACACAAGTTGTGCCATCTTCCCAATCTCTAGTATGACATCGAAGCAAGCTCACTCAGTGCTCCACCTGTAACTGCTCCACTCGGCTTTCTAGAGAGTCATATGGAACTTTCTCCTCATGGCTAAATAGCGAGCCTCACATGACGAGCATTACACTTACATGCTTCTCTGCATTGCCTCACATGATCTTTGGGAACTCCACGAAACTTGTGTCGGAACTGCCATATTCCTTTTATGTTATCCAAGGTAGGCATATAGACAGGTGTCCTAAATCACCCGCAACATGGCATTTGAAAATAATCTGCTTCCACATCCATGACGGTGGTATAGAGCATAACAGTGGGATGGAGAGACACTTCCTGAAGGTTAAGCATATGAGAAGATTAATTTCTGGATCAACTTCTAATTTTTTTTGGAAACTCAACCACCTTTCTATTATCAGTGTGTTCTGTGGTTTCTGTGTCCGTGCTTACAACATCTTTGATAGAGGGATGGACATGGATTTTGACACATTACATTATCAAAGAGTATGATGGCTCGTAAAAACGTAACCATCCAACAAAATCTCCCTCATCCAAATGATTTTTATAATGACTACTATTACATGATCTTGATCATCTAGGGCCTCAAAACCTGCAGCATTATCAACATTAAGCAAAATCCATTAGAGCGGATTTGGGATCTCAAAATGGCTCATAACTTGGATGCTAGAATTCACGTCATGTTTCTCGCAGCCAATGAGGTTTCCGCATTTTTTTTACCAAAGTCCCGGGGGGTGCACCTATCATATAGGGGGTACGTCGTGTGCGTGCAAGGGGTCCCCCAAAACCCCCCTGTATAAGCCTTAGAAATCTACCAAAAACCCCTATTTCAACCACATATTGCCCCAGAATTACCCAAAAAAACCCAATCTGTAAGGGTATATGTAAGTTTGGACCTCAAAAAAAACCCTTTTGGGTCACTCACCTGCTTTGTACGGATTACACTATGTGAACCCCCTTTGACCAAACGATGAGCACCCTAGAAGAATACGAGAGCCTTGTAGATAATTCCTTTGAGCGAAGAATACGTGAGCACCTTAAGATAAGTCCTGTAGGTGCCTGAGAGGAATTCTTGAGATGAAAAAAGTGGGTTTCCTGGGCGCCTGAAGACCTGGTCGATGAATGAAACAAATTCGAATTTCAAATCTTGCATGTGTGGAGTTTGAATTATGATGGTACAGGACCGTCCTTTGCCTCGAGGGATATGTTGTAAAGCGAATTTGAAGTTGGTTTGAACTGTGTCATACATTTCAAAAGAAACAATCATAGTGAATTCAAACTTTGTGGTACCGCGTACTTCAGTCAGCAATTCTGGACGCTGGTATTGGGCCGATAATCGTCGTCCGGGAGGAAGGAATACCGGAATGCCAGAAATATTGACATATTTTACACATCTGTACAACATACGACCATCCGTAAAGCAACGTGCAACATCTTTAATCCGAATTTATTGCAACCTGGCGCAGATACTGAGAGATTCGACATGTGACATGTGTCGCCGCATCAATGATCGCATCTCGCAATATATAATCTGCCCGGACTTCTTTGGACCGCCCCAGGAAATCCTGAGCGCCTCCAACTCCTGCGAGCGCCTAGCAGTTCTGGGTTTCACGATCGTCAACAAGGTCAAGCTCCCGATTGTGCCGACCAAATCCGCCAGAAAAGGTACTTTGTTCCCTATATTTTTGGCATCCGCTTGTTAGTTTAATGCTATATTTCATGTTTTCAGCTCAAGAGTAGGCGATCTTCTTGAGCAAAACCAGTACATCATTTTTGCTAGAAAAAAGTCTCCGCCCTCTGCTTGCGCAACTCGCGAGGATTGCCTTGGCCATTCCCCGGAGTTAGGCAGTCCTGCTTTCGTTGCGTGTTGAACCTCTGCTCCTCTGTTTGAGTGTTCAACGCAGATCTGTAAGGTTGTCCTTCGCACTGGAACTGAACATTACACTCCAACCGAGGATCAAGGGTTCAGCATCCCTGCTGCTTCAACATGCCTTAGTGTACCATAGACGTCTTGTAAATCGTAGCTGCAATGTTTGTTAGCGTCCTGCCCATAGCGTATAATAAATCTGCTTTTCTATGCCTTGCATAGGAGATGCGAAAGAAGTTGCATCCTCGAGCAAATTGCAAGGAGGAGGAGCAAAATGCATGGAGGTGTTCGGTCTTGTGCGACAGAGGGTAGTGGATAACAAGGAACTTTTAATAGATTCACCCATTGTACATGGGAAGGGAAAGGGGGGACTGCATTCCATGTTGTCCATTTGGGCAGACCTGGCTGAAGAACTTTCCACACAGATGGCCCTCCTATTAAAATTGGTGGTAGCTTTCCCAGCAGCGCAAGATCCAGACGTACAAAAATATACCCGCGCACTACTGAGAGGGATGGCTACATATACATCATTCGTCATCCAAACGGCAAGAGTAGAGCTAGAAGATGTGAAGTCCGTTCTTTATCTTGATGAATGAACACAAACCGGTTGCAATAAGGATTGTACTGTTTGTCGATGTAATTATCAGAATCATATATGAAATTCAATATCGGAGTTAATTTTCAAAATTCCCGTTTATCACGTTCGGAAGGATCGCCATGGCGATCATGCTGGATTGGGTATTATAGCGGGGGATATCTTGCTTGCTAGCTTGGTATGAATAAAATGTGAGTAGCTTACTAGTTGAAGATGAATAAAATGTGTCATGTTTGCTAGTTTAAAATGAGTAAATTTTGATCTTGCTTGCTAGCTTGAAGTTAGTCAAATGGGTCATGCTTGCTAGCTTAAGGTTAGTCAAGTGGGTCATGCTTGCTAGGTCAAAATTCTCAAAATAGCTCGAATTTATCAAATTAATGAATTGGTGCTTTTAATGCAGATGCCATGGTACTGATTGATGCAGTACCTGAAATGCAAATATATGTAGGTTTGGATGTCCACATGTAAGAAAGAAATCAGGAACATGCACATGGCCCAGGGACAAGAGCTTCAGATAGCACACGGAGTACAAGTTTCGAGGAGGACCGCTTGAACTTATTCAAGAGACATGCTCGCGCTCAGATATGGAGACAACTATACATTTTTTTTACAGATATCGGGAGCCCAGAATTTTTTTTTTCTTTTTTCTTTTTTGAAGAACGGAATCACCAATTTATTAAAAGAATGATAATGTTACAAATCGAGTGAGGAGGAAAGAGAACTGCCTCAAAGAGACAACAATACCTCAACACTCCACAACAGGCTCACAAAAACTGCAACTCTACTGCTGTACAAACTGCCCATCACCATCCACAATACCCAGGAAGTCCCGCCAAATGGAGAACTTCCGCTCCACCGATCCCGAAAACACAAGAAAGCTCTGAAACAATTTATACCTGAGTCGAGGAACTAAGGCCAAAGGCTACTGAATCCCCTGAAAGATCCACAACCGACGCCGCTTCCAGATCAACCACACCAGCCAAGCCACACACAAATGCAAGGCTTGCTTCTTCGGGAGGGGGAAGCATAGCACCTATCATGCCTTGCATATGCCCGACCCGCTCCAATCTGCCTATTACAGTATGTAAATGACAAGTCCACAGGGACCTCAACCAAACCTTCAACAAACAAGACCATTGGTCCCTCTCAAAACCATGCACAGCCTGCGTGCCAGAGCCAGAGCAATCCTCTACTCGCTCCACCATATTAAAATCCCCTAACAGCAAAACCAGGCTACTTGCAACCCTCCAAGGGCCCGCAACTTATTCCTGATTGTGGCCCACAAAGCACCCCGCCGAGAAGGCGTAGGGGCATAGACATTAACAATCTCCCACCAGGAAATTTTACAGCACAAAGAGTGGGTGCTCACTGGCTAGACCGACTACGCCATCTTCTGGTACATTTCTCAGTGTCATGGGATAGACTGCATGTGCTACAACATGGGAGTCACCTCAAGGGCACTCATTTTTCGGTGCAAGAGGACCTCTCCCCAATTCAGCTAACTCGGCGGCGTGATGAGTTATGCAAGGTTCGAGAGGCGAGGCTTCAAAAAAAAAATGGGTAGTGTATCGAAAATGCACATTTGTTATTTTTGACCAGTGGCCTAAAAAAACCCTGGTTTCATTTAAGCTTGTCCCATTTGTCCCATTTGCTTTGTGCCCCAGGTTCCCTTTATGCTTAGGTCCTTCGCTTTGTACCCGTCCCATATGACCCCGTGGGGGTCCTGTGGACGTAAAATTTCTATCTTATCTTTAACGTTGGATTGATGCGAGAGGAAGAGAACTGAGCTCAAATAGAGCCAGATTGATCAAAGAATGGCCCAACACAGTTGATTTTAGGCTTGAAACTGCGCAATGTACAATGGCTGATCACGGATGGCTGTATATGCTATGATCCTGAACCACATTTGTCACAATTTGGGCGCAGGCGGTTTATCCTGATAAATTGGCAGTGTATGTGATCTTGCCACTTGGAGAAATGTGGGCATGCCAGTTAATGAGCTAAATTGCCCTTGTTCTATTGTTCTAATAACTATGTTACTAATTCGAACATCCTCCAAGACGATTGAGGCCTCCCTTAAACTATAGCCTTTGAAAATGGCTTGTTTGGGATAATGCAAGCCATCAGGCCCCATAAGGGCCTGGCATGACAAGCGCATTAGCAAGCCAGGTTTGAGTAGTTAGGTCATAAGGATGTCGCAAGCCCATATAGCAAGCCAGGCAGAGCAATACGAATACGATTTCAAGGAGAGATGCAAATTTCAAGTAGAAAAAACAACATATATAAAATGAAGGCCTATAATTATTACATTGCTTTTGCTGGATCATTGATTCTTCAAATTTTCATTTGATAATCTAGGAGCCATAGGACAAGAGCAAAGAAGTAGTAAACATTCAAAGGATGTATATTATAAGTCTATATGTCCCATATACATACAGAGAAAACATGTATCTAAGGAGCTTTAGTTTTGCCATGGTCAGGAACACCACCACCAAAGAAAAACCCAGGATTTAAGTTACCACCACCACCACCACCGCCACCATAACCTTTACCACCCGACCCATAACCGTAACCAGAACCTGAACCGGACCCGTAACCATAACCATAGCCAGAACCGGAACCGGAACCATAGCCAGAGCCTTCGCCGTATCCGGATCCACCAGAGCCCCCGCCATAGCCAGAACCTCCACCGTGGGCAGACCCGCTCGAGCCCGACCCAGAGCCATAGCCATAGTTTTTTCCGGCATGGCTGTAGCTCCTGCTCTGCCCATTTGGGCCCGATCCATATCCATAACCATATCCCCTGTTTGATCCATACTGAGATCGTGATTCACTGCTCGACGGAGGCCTGGCTGCCGCCATCGAAACGATGGCGCAGAATGTGAGGAGCAGGATTAATCGCGCCATTTTTTTAGAGTTTAGCAGAGGGTTTTGGTGGGATTTTATAGCCCGGTCGGGTTCTCTGTTATGAATGCGCCTGTTCTGCAGTAGGTGAGCCTCTCAATCCGATCATACGGTTCAACCTTAGTCCTGCGGCCGACCCCACTTTGCTTTTGGAAAAGTTGCACCGACTTACCTTAGCCTCTTTTTCCATTGTTTAACCCCCTTTTTTTACCCCTTGCCACCTCTGCATGTCATGTCACTCTGCCCTTCCTCCACGTCCCCGTCTCGCTCTCCACATCATTGCCCCCATGTGCCCGTCGCCTCCACGTCTCCGTCTCACACTCCACATCATTGCCCCCATGTGCGCATCGCCTCATCGTGTCACTTCTTCACATAACCATCCAAAATCTTACTGCTTTTATCCTGCTCATTTCTCACCTTTCTATCAACAGGATTTATCTTCACATTCCATCCTTAGCTTTCGATTCTGACCTCGTAGCTCTTTTAGCTAGCATGATTAGAAACATCTGGTAATGCTGCACATGGATAGCTGTGCATCTGAGAAGCACAGGACATGAGATTCCACATCTAGTACATCATGACATTTACACTTTCATGCCTAGTACACATCATGAAGTTCACATTGGTAAAATACCATTCCATGAGTTTTGACATATGATACTCGCTTTTGTATGCATCTATGTGTATGCACATTATGTGATATTTTGCTGCAACTTGTTCTGCACTTCTATGAAGCATGTACTAGGCTTTGTTGCAATAAAAAAGTAGAAGTTTTGAGGTTCAACCCTAAATTTCATTCTATGGCACTGCTCCTAAATTATATTACTAATAACAATGATTATATGAATTACATTGAATAATTGAATTTTATCATCCACATATATGGAACTATATGGCAAATCTTCCACAAATCAGCCTTAGAAAATGTTTTGGTACACACTAGTGTATAAGAAAAAGTTGGTTGGTCCGCCATTCTGCGCCATGAATAGAGGGGCTTCGTGACCACCTGGAGCAGGTCTCTCGAAGAGGCGGAATGGCGGACCAAACAACATCCCCCCTCGGAATGGCAGAATGGCTTTGCGTTTCTTCACTGATGTCATGCATGTGAAGGTTGTTGTAGTTGCCTTTGCTATTCAGATGGGAGAGGCAAGACCTGACCGTCCTCGACATCTTTTTTTCTTTTTGAAGGACAAAAGACATAATTCATTACCAATCAATGGAAAAGTTACAATAAGGTGAGGGGCAGGCTTTAAACCCAAAGGGAAAAGATATCTCTTTGTGTAAGACTAGTTGCACATCTCAGCATGTCATCAAGTATGGCTATCCTCTAATTCACCCATAATAGTCGAGGATCGATTTTTTCTAGTTGACTCCTTGAAGGAAGTTGTCTTCTTAAGTGTAACAGTTCTCCAACCACTACCATGCTACTCTCTAGTCTAAAGAGTTAATTTTGGTTGATGAGTTGTTACTTCCTGTGGCCTTTATCCATAGCTGGATCCAAGGAAAATGATTCTCTCACAACCATTTCCCCAGCAACATTGCTAGACACATTATATGGCTACATATTCTAAATGAGGTGCACCTTGAACTACCTCGGTCTTGGATCCGTCGATCCGAAGGCCCAAATCGTATGTTGGGGCCTTTGGACGCCTCTTGTTTCGATTATCGTCAATTTTTTTTTTCTTTTTTTTTGAAGAACTAATTCTCAATAAATTAAAAAGAATAACAATGGTACAAGGTGAGTGAAGAGGAAAATGAACTGCCTCAAGGAGACAGCGATACCCCACCACTCCATCATCATCTCCTCAACTACTACTGAACAAAGTGCCCCTCATCATTTACAACACCCAGGAAGTCTCGTCAAATGGCGAACTTCCGCTCCGCCAATCCTGGAGGCGCCTATGATTTTGAAATATCAAATATGGGTTGGCCTAAGGTTTTGAAATTTAAAATACGGGGACTTGAACCTCCACTAAAATAACTCAATCTCCTAATAGGAATGCTTTGATCAAGACAAACAGAGAGCTAATGCGATTATTTTTTCTATTAAATTTATGTTCAGCAGGGTTGCCTAACCAGAGGTCACCTGAATGCTTGAATTCTAGCCTATCCACGTGTCGGGACACGTTAGCCCAAAGTGATATCTGCCGTACGATGTCCTAATTTTTGCATCAACGGCTCACGAAATTAAAAATTCCGTGAAAATTCATTCTCACGCCTTTCGATCCGGCAAGCTAGCTTCCTTGGCAAGCTTGTATTTCTTGTTTTTTCTTTCCTGAGTTAGATAATATTGTCCAAAAAGGCTAAATGGCGGTGTTGCCGAAGTGGGTTATGGATCTAGTCCACGGTGATCTTGGAGCTATCAAGAGCTTTGTCGGATGTTGCAGGGAAGAATTGATATGCGACAAGGAGACAGGTAATTGCAAGAAACATGAATATCTCATTATTATGTAGCTTGTCTTTGATTTTTGGTAGAGACGTGTTCTACAATCTTAAGAAAAATAGGTGAAAGAAAGCTGCTTTCATGTTCACGCGATCCTAAGATCTATATTGGAGGATATGGCATTTGCCATCTTTCAGGATATTGATACCATCATGCCTTGATAAGTAGAACAAGTTTGTGGTAACAGTTCACAAAAGCAGTCCTCTGGCATTCTAAATGAGAAGATATGTGTGACAGGCCCTCAAAACGAATTTGGACACATTATTATATGTGTGACACTGCAAGAAATTCTTTGTCGCTAAGACCAAAAGTTGCATGGAGCAACAGTAACACTACTTGGGCAATTAATAAATGCATTTATGGGCAAGATGTTCAGGTGCACTACAACAATGCTTTCTTGGAATCATGGCGACGAATATGTTGCAGAAGAATCGAGTGCAAGCAAACCTACTTTCAGTCTAGGATGCAGTGAACAGATAGGAACATGCCATGCCAGAGGGAACAAATTTGATCTTGGTATGTGAAAATTGAGACTTACGGAGCACAAATTGAGTAATTTGTTAATTATTATGGACATGCATGCCTTGTTTATATGGACATTGAATGATTCTTTTAGAATACTGCCTGTAATTTAAGGCAGGGTTTTCTCAACTTTGATGGGTCTGATTCTTTCATCGGAAGCAGCTATCAAGAGCTTTGCAGGATGCTGCAGGGAAGAATCGATATGCGCCAAGAAGCCAGGTAATTGCAAGAAACATGAATATCTCATTATTATGTAGTTTGTACATGATAAAACAAAACACTACGTGTTCAATATTCTGTTTCCCATAAGGCTTAGTTATGATGCTCAATGCATAAACAATTTTATGCTGGTAGCTACAAGATGAACCTACACAAATATATTTATATGTCATTTTGTAGACGGATCCAACAAAAGTAGCATAAGCATCCTAATTTCGCAACCTTCACCTGAGTAGGTTCTCCAAGGGAGCAATATTGGTCGAACAGAACTTCTCATGGAGCTAATCAATTTTTCTGTATTTGATTTTTGGTAGAGATGTGTTCTACAATCTTAAGAAAAATAGGTGAAAGAAAGCTGCTTTCATGTTCACGCGATCCTAAAGTCTATATTGGAGGATATGGCATTTGCCATCTTTCAGGATATTGATACTATCATGCCTTGATAAGTAGAACAGGTTTGTGGCAACAGTTCACAAAAGCAGTCCTCTGGCTTTCTTAATGACAAAATATGTGTGACAGGCCCTCAAAACGAATTTGGACACAGTATTATATGTGTCACACTGCAAGAATTTCTTTCTCAATAAGACCAAAAGTTGCATGGAGCAACAGTAACACTACTTGGGCAATTAATAAATGCATTTGTGGGCAAGATGTTCGGGTGCACTACGACAAGCATTGATGCAAACATTCTGGCAAGTCTCTTATTTTTGAAGCTTGCAGGGTGACAGAGTATCTTCACAAAAAGTTTGTAGGGAATATCATTTAGAGGCATCCTAAAAACTAAGTCTGCATATAATTGTGACCAGGGGATCACTACTTTGTATATTCTGAAAGATGCATAGGATTTAGGTGTTATCTTTAGAATACCGATTCAAGGCAATATTACTAGAAGGATATCTGTAGTACAGAAGATAGAACAGTAGCAGAGCGTTGCCCTCCATTGAGAATATCTTCTAAAATTGTAGCTAGGAAGAACCTGTCGTTCCTGAAAAATTATGCAGTGAAAAGATAGCTGGAGGACGCACTAGATATCATGGTACAATGAATCATTATCATTTCTAGAAGTAGTGCTATTGTATTCACATGATGAAGCAGTTAGAACATGGCAGGTACGTGCATCCAGTTAGAACGTGGCAGGTACGTGCATCCACATATGCAACTAATTCAGTTGTCGTCTTACCTGATTATCTCATTTGTCTATTTGCCTTGCTTGTGCTTTTTCGTTTTCTGATTATGTATCACTTTTCCCTTTTCTTTTGGTCTTCACTCAGATCACACATGCCATATGTTAAAGGAAATGTTGCAGGAATATCATATGGCATGATACACCTGTACATTCCAATCGAGTAAAGGACACATTTTTGTTGTCTGATTATTTTGCTATACATAATAAAATGGCACAAAGTTTTGCCTGATACTTCTAATCCCTGCAATCCTTTTTCTATAGCATAGGCAAATTACATGATCTGGCATTTTTAGAGAGAAGAGGAGTCTAAAAAGTTTTTTCATATAATAGGAAGAACTGGTATAGAGAGTTCACAATGATGATATGCAGAACTATTGCATGCAGAATGCAAAAGGGAGTAGAAACCATTATGAAGGACAATAACTGAGAATGTTCAAAGAAGGTTGAAATACATAGACCAAATGCTACAGGAGTATGTATATCTTCAAACAAGCACTATGAGTTGTTTTGCCCCCAATTTCTGTTTTCAAAATGTTGTTTTTTTTATACGTAGAGATGCAGATGACAATGTTCGAAGACAGCATGCAACTGCAAACTTGAAACTGCAAGCAGACATGCATTTTAAAGTTACTTCAGCTTCAAGAATTCAGGCAGCCAATACATCTTTCCTTTGCACCTGTTCCTTGCTCTATTGTAAATTGTTTCTTTCTGGTGAATGCAAGTAAGTGATATCTGATATATGAACGCTGGGAACGCAACTAATTTTCGTTTATTCTTGTTTATTGAAGGGTTTTTGGTCGTTTTTGCTTTTGACTAAAAAAAAGGACATGAACAGACGGTTCTACTTCTATTACTGTTAGGAGTTTGAGTCCTTCCAACATCCTTATTATCTCATGGCCGTGAGGTTCAATTCCTCTAACAGATAATTCTGTTTAGGCCGTATTCTCTTTTGTTGTAAGTTCTGCAGTTCGAGCATGAGTTATTATTTTGTGTACGTGCCTTCTTCCCATCTACAACAAGTACCATTGGGAACAACAAAATTTATGGAGCACTCTAGACCTCTAGACCTTGAAGATTGAAGTATATACGAAAAGACACTCCTTTATCATCGGAGGAAAGTTTAAGACTGAAAGTAATTAATGAATATCGCCTTTTTTCTTCCACCTGCAGATCGTAATTAATTATTGAGTATGGATCGTCTTCTTCCGCCTGTGGTACTATAGGGGTTATGATCCCTCTCCACTACCTTGAAGCATCCACCAAAGAATATTAAGTGGATCATTGAATTTCAGTTTTCTGTAATATAGAATTGCACTATTGATTTGGAGAGAGAGCTCTTTTGAAAATGGTATCTTGGCACTATCATGAGACAATGCCTCTCTTCCTAACAGTAATATCAACAAACACCCAATGCATATTAGCCATCTTGGGGGGCTCAATAAATACTACTTTTACAATCGCCATAACATGCAAGTTGGGTACATTTTGTCAACCCAATTCCACGAGTTCTTAGGGGTAGAGATTATGGAATTATTACTCTTTGATTATAACATTAGGTTGAATAATAAGCAAACAAAACTACAATTGCATCCCAATAATTCAATTTTCTTTGGACGTGAACGACATTATGAATTTTCCTAAATAAAAACAACACGACCATGAAACCACCGTATATGTTTCTCCAAGCCTGCCTTATTGCAACGTGACATTATAGGATACTTGCACGTTTCTTGGTACATCCCCTGTTCCACAATCGCACTGCGTAGCAGGCAGGTATTTACAGCTTCTTGCTGCAAGTCTCTTGCCTCAAAAGTGTTGGAGGCCTGCATACATGCCACACCTCATATGGATTTTCCTAGGAAGATAGCATGCACCCATTATTTGTTTCAAAAACACACCAAACTATGGTTCCTACTAACCTTTTATCCCATCCTAGTTTCGCACCTCAGTAAATCTTCATCTCTTCTTCTTCCCCAGTTCTTTGCTCTTCCTATCCTACCCTCTCCCCAACCCTGCGTTTCTGCTAGTTTTTTTTTATAACAACCCACTTAATTGTTTTAGGAGTATAGTCTATGGTTTTGGGAATTCTCATTGGTACATTCATATTAAATCCCCCGGAAACCCCTTGTTATTATGCTACATATTGAAGATGTGGCTTTAAGACGAGGTACAGTAATTGAAGAGGTAACAATGGAAACCGCAATAGTAGGAGCGACTATAGAAGAAGAAGCTATAAGACACTCCACCTTAAATGAAGGAGTCATAGAACATTCAATCATAGATGAAGAAGCATTATAGGAGGAAGTACATGACTGCCAGTGTAGCTAGCAAATGGAGGAGGTCCATGAGACCTAGGTTGTGAGAAAGTACTTTTGAATGTAGAAGCTTTATATCTAGAAACATGAAAGCGAGTTCAAGGCCATTTAAGAGAGATAACATCAGCTTCTTATACCACTTGCCACATTTGAGAATCACACACTCAGGAATTGCTTGATCAATGCGAATAAAAATACAAATATGTCGACCATTGATAATAGAATGAGATATAGGCATGCCCACACCATTGGCAATGGCCACTAAAAACACATCCAGATGCTCTCAGTCGCCAATATGTGCTTCAGCATCACAAGCATCTTAGAAAGACTAGTTTCTTTACATGTGTGACGATCCTAAATCATATCCCCTAACCACTGGGGCAAAACCGTCCAGACGTTTATGGATAGTCGCTCCTACCCA
>JAANSK020255341.1:0-12831 GCA_011763485.2 Isoetes engelmannii
CACTGTTGAAAATGGGGTTAACACTTTTGGTAGAGTTCAAAATCAAAGAATAATGGCAAAATAGTGAAATCGTGGTTAACAATAGATGTATGCACATTTGCACACCATCCTTCAATGCTCCTATACTGGCACAGGCATCAAGGACACTAATATATGTAATCCTGTCGGGCTTCAAATGTTTCATGTATATATAGCTGCAAAGCTTCATCCCCAAGGCCATTTTAGGCATAACCTCGTATCATAGCATTCCATGACAAAACATCTTGCCTTTGTGTTGTGTTAAATATCCTTCTGGAATTCTTTAAGTTTCCAGACTTTTCATCCATGCTCACCATAGAATTAGCAACAGTAGCATTAACCTGCATTCCGCCTCCAACTATACAAGCATGAAACCATTTGCCAGTATTTACGGCTAGCAGCATGCAACGGGCATAGAAAATGCTCACAAATGTGGGCTTTATTGGTACCACAGATGGTTGCTGCATCTTGCTCCTGTACTTTCACAGGCATCAAGAACACTAACATATGTAATCCTGTCGGGCTTCAAATTTTCTAATTGCATATGTCTGTATATCTGCAAAGCTTCGTCCCCAAGGCCATTTTGGGCATAACCTCATATCATAGCATTCCATGAAAAAGCATCTTGCGTTTGTGTTTTGTTAAATATCCTTCTGGAATCCTTTAAGTTGCCACACTTTGCATACATGCTTACCATAGAATTAGCAACAATAGCATTAAACTGCATTCCGCTTCCAACAATGCAAGTATTTACGGCTAGCAGCATGCTACAGGCATAGAAAATGCTCACAAATGTGAGCTTTGTTGGTACTATAGATGCTTGTTGCATCTTTTGGAAATTTCGAAGGGAAACTTTGGCCTGACAGTTATGGGAATAGACAGCAATCATGGCATTCCATATAACACATCCAATTGCTGTACTTCATCGAAACAAGCATTCAATATACTGAGAAAAGTGATCTTGTCTAGGCTTATGCCCCTCCTTTGCATTTGGGTGAAAACTTCAAGTGCTTCCTTGGAATAACTTTCATGCGCGTATATGGTAAGCATTGTATTCCAAGAAACAATATTCCTCTATGGCATATCATTGAAAATTTTTTGTGCATCACTCACATTACCACATTTTCCATACATATTAATGAGAGCAGTTTGTACAAAAATGTCAGCCTCAAAGCCACTGTTAATAATACAGGAATGAATTAGCTTACACTCTGCAGTTGCTTCCTTGCTAGAACATGTGCTATCACATTGTAACTCGGAAAAGGATTCCTTTAAGAAAGTAGTCATACATTTTTTATGTGCCAATATTGGCATATGTACATGCAGGCAGAAGTTAATGTAGAGTCACACAATGCTGGGAATTGATATGGATAGCATGGCACATCAGGTGAGCTTTGACCTGGACATTGGATGCCTTCTAATACTTTGCACGTGGAAAATGTATGTCGGATTTCCCCACTATGTTCTTTTAGATTGTCTTGTACATGCAGTTCTTAGAATATGGTTATGGTGGCATCCCAGAAATGAAAATATGAAAAAAATTTAGTTTGTATTCTTTAGCTACTCACATTGATCATATAAGTTTTATTGTCCTCTTCAAATTCGTCCTCCTCATGTCTGTCTATATATCTTACATCATATTTTTGCATTCAGGATAACATAACAGATTGATTTTGGGCTTCCTAGTCATTTTAAACATTGCAATTCTAGGTCAACAACTCAACATAGCATTTGCAAAGTGTTGGAAGCTAATTTTCATACGTTGGTCTCCATCCATTCGAACAACTTAAGTTCTCTTGGACTTTCCTGTTATCCCCGCAACTAAGTTCAAGAAACTTTGTCTAGAATGAGGGGCTGTCAAATGCATCAATGACTCCTCAAACGGGCAACCCATTAGATGTGTTAGCATCTGTTTATGTAGATGTAGAAACTTTCCCATGAAGACTTTTGATAAAAATACGCTTACAGAGCATACATACCGTAAGTCTCCCTCGAACTTGGCTTCCCCAAGTGACGTTCTAAAAGGTAAAGAATCACTCCTGCCCATCAAATCGAGGCAGTAGCTGCCTCGTAATCCCTTTGTCTACAAGCCGTTTAGATCTCGGATGACCATAACTATAGCTGCCTCTTCTTATCCACAGACCATAGCTGCCTCTTAATCAATCTTCTTTATCTACAAACCGTTTAGATGCCAGAGCAAGAGGGCACTCATTAGATTATTAACTTATTGATGTCATCGTAAACATCACTTCGAAATACCATTTCAGGACCTGGCATTAGACTAGATGGCAAAATACATAGATCTTGTTCCACGTTTTACCATGACTTATGAGATAACGTAACCTTGATATTATGTTCGTTAAATATGGCCATGTTTTGTGTAGCTCCCAAATAGCAGCAAATGTACCAATATCCTTTTCATAATCCAAGTAACTAGTAAGAAAACCGTTCTTGTTGCAACCTGTATTAATATACATCTCTTGATCTGTTGATGTTATTCCAACATTTCAATATATAGACCATAATACAATGGCAGTATCCTTCGACGCAGATGCAAGAAGCTTAGAATCATCATAAAATTCTATCTCATTCACTTGTTCATCAAAGTTTTCTGTTAGCCAGCAAAAGAAAACAGAGCTTCAGAAGAAACAAGTGTTAGGTTTATGATCAGTATTGCAAGTAACCTCACGCGTAGATAGTCATATACACGGACTGTTATTTTCTAGACATGATTAACGATGATCCCAACCAGCCAATGCTATACTCTTGTCATCAGGCCGCATGGAAATATCTGCTATGCCATGCTGTACATTTTTTGCTGCGTCTTCCTCTCCCATGAATCCTGTCTCAAATAGATAACCACAACAGGCTTGATGTTCACAAACATACCAGGACCTGCTCATGAACGTTCGAAAGCTCACGAGGGTACTTTTGTTAACCATGTGGATACCTCCAAAAGATTGATATTAAAACAGACAAGCTTATCATCGACTGCTCCAGAAGCGCCACCCTTGCAGGTCATCTCTCAATCCTACAAGTCATGTTCCTGCATTATTGAAGATAAACAAGGTAAAAAACTTGTAATACTATTAGCATACAGACCTGGTTCAGAGTACAAAAGGTTATCTGGACTTCCAAAGCACTAAACTCCCATCTTCATGGCTGACATAATATTATACGTTATCAAAGCTAAGGACTTGAACAACAAAGTATCATCATGATAATTCATTCTTGTGTCCTCATGTCCTCATGTCGCACCAAACTTGCTGCAGTAACTGTTTGAGCTGAAATTTTGTTGAACGCTTGCTTTAAGGGTACCCCTATGTCTTTCTCAATTATCTCAAAAGCTTCTTGTATTATACATGTTGAAATGCCATTTTAATTTTACAGGGAAAAAAACTTAACGTCATATTCAGGTTGTTGACAATCGTCTAGCAATTAGCTTAAAAAACAACTAGCAAAGAGAACAAGATTTGCTGCTGCCTAATAGACATTATTCACTGGCCTTGTTTAAAATGTTGGTACATCATCTTAAAGTGATTCATACAGTCTTGTCAAACAATATCTGGCCGGTCATCGAGAACCTGCGATATCTGCAAAAACCTTATTAGGCTACACCTGGTAAGATTTGATGAAAGAAGAGCCGAGGTTACATAACACCTCCCACATTTCCCTGCTTGAGATGCCATATTTTCTCTCTTTTTTCAACAAGATAATCATAAGAAAAACTCGCCGAGTAAAGCTCTCAGTCAAAATGATTGTGCAGTCTCAAAATGATTGTGATACAGCGGGCTCCCAAAGACAAAGTTGAATCTGGCGACCCTAAAACCTTTTTGCTAATCTGCTCAGCAAGATCAATCTAAATTTCTATCCTGCCGGATAGAACTGGCTACTTGATGACATTAAATAACTCATTGCACATAGGTAATTTGACAGAAATCATAACTTACTGCTTTTGGAGTGTCCTTTCTGAAAGGATTACAAACTCTGCCTTGCAAATCAGAACTCTGCTCTTGCAACCAGAACTGTCCTTGATTGTAAAAGGTCAACTCATCAAACTGTTCGATCCGTCCTTTAAAGGGCTCTATATTATCCTACAATTGGGCGAGCCTTTCTTAGGACCTACGATTGACGTTTCAAGCAATCAAAGCGGTATGATGATTGTACCATTCCAGAAACTATGCCATGCCATCCACTCAACACACACAAAAAGCACAAACCGACAGCCACCAAATTTGTGCCTCTAGACACTTCATACTTGTCAATTTGACACATGATACTTCCATTTTGTGCAGCAAATCCATGGCAAGCTCAACTTGCACAAGACTAGCATGCGCACAAATAATGGAGCTCCATGAATAAACTATCGGATGCACAACATTATTAAATGCTTCATTCTCTTCAGGAAGGTTGCAAATAGGCGAACAAGATGAATAAACTGTCGGATGCACAACATTATTAAATGCCGCATTCTCTTCAGGAAGGTTGCAAATAGACGAACAAGATGATCATCCAAATCGCAATAGAATTGTGTCATCTTTAAATTAGAAGGGATTGCACCCGCTTGTTGGACTCCAGTTTCTTCTTGCCCGCAAGGAGAAATTATGCCCAAATTATGACAACCCACCTCTAAGGGTTTGCCTTTCTTGGGCAATTCGATCTAAAAGTAACTAAGGAGATGACACGAGACATAGCCTTAAGGTCAAATCCTCAATAGACAAGGGGTTTTATGGAAGAATAGCTTTAAGGTCAAATCCTCAATAGGGGTTTGTGGAGGACAATCCTCAATACAACACACTCTTTAGTTCATAGCATTGTTCCAAAATTGTACAAGCCATCCCTTGCTGGAATGAGTCATAAATACCTGAGGGGTTTGTGGAGCCCAATCCTCAATACACGCTCTATAGTTCAGAACACAATTCCAAAGTTGCACCCAAATCCGCCCTTGCTAGAAGTGAATAATAAAAGGTAATTGTTCGCGGCGATCGTGGCAATTCTAAAGTTGCACAAGTCCTCCCCATGCAAGAGTGAGTCATAAAAAATAAATGTTCGCTGCGGCCTTGACCACCTTATTGGACATTAGTTATATGCTATTTGTGGTCGACTACAAATGTGGACTATCTTAGATTTAATATTCTAGTTAATCCTCCTTCGTAGGAATGATAAAAGATAAATGATTGTGGCGGCCTTAGCCATCATAATAAATCTTTTGTAGATTGAACATTAGCTGTTTGCTCTACGTGAGGTCGACTACGAATATAGACTATCTTAGATTTGATATTCTAGTTTGGTTTAATCGCTTGGAATTAATTGAAGAAGAAATATATTGAATGGAAGCACAAATGGATTAGGACATTTAAAAGGGAACATTTGATTTCAAGGACATATAGGCGAATTTAAAGTACCAATGGCCGATTTCAAGGAGCTCAATATTATGTCACATATTATGGCAGGATAGTTCTAAGAAGGATACAAGTACATTCAAAGGAATTCTTGAAGGCTATGATATTGATTTTTTTTTTAACACTTGCCAATACCATCCAATTGAAAGGAAACAAAATGGAGGCATCTAATAAGTCGTATTAATGTTGCCATTGACAAGAGCTCTTGAACAATCATATATTATCATTTGTTTGACTATTAACTCATTTTGGCATTCCTTTATTGACATAGTTGGCAAGATGGGGGGTATAAAATGTGTTCCTCCAACAGTTTCACATGGAACCCATGTGAAACAAATATGACAAACGTTGACATAACAATCACATATTAATTTAGCATATGCATCTCTATGACACTACATAATATTAGAATTAGAATTTATTAATCACGCCCACGTTTGGGCAATGCTTATAAGCTCATTGCTCGACGAAGTAATGGAAGAGAGTAATGTGTGTGCTTAATACAATGGTTTTGACTATGGTGGAAAACTAAGTCAACACCTACTTTCCCAGTATAAGCTCATTTGTAGCAGGTTGGTCGCATTAAGTTTGGATACGTAAATGCAACACCACTTGAAGTAGGCATTAGAAATAGAAATAGATATAATTTCTGAAATATTCGATAGGGAAAGTAAAAGTCCTAGTGCTCTAGTCAATAGCATTTTGTGTAGGTTCATTACCATTGAACTTGAAATTGGATTTGAATTTCTAGTATTAATCAAACTTCTATCAAACTGGGAATGACATAATTTAGTGCTTGGAACGTATCATTCATGGATGTTGTCTTAGTTGCCTTTTTTTTTGTTTTTTTTTTTTTTTGTTTTTTTTTTGGTTTTTTTTTTTTGGGGGGGGGGGGACATGAGTTATGCATTTACGACATAGAATGATTGCATAGGCAAAAAGAGAAATTTTAAATGTCCTGACAGTGTTTTCGTTGAATTTCTGTTAGCATGCCCTACACATTGTTTTGTCGTGAAGGTGAACAATTAGACAGGTGGACCATTTATACTTTGTACTTTGTCAATCGGGCCTCATTTGTGTATAAGAAGGTCGACGTAGCCTTGATACTCTAACTAAAAGAGCATGGCAACAAAACACAGAATGTTTCGGACGATAAGTCAATGAATCATGATGAGGTTGGTGGTGAGGGGTCAATTGAGAAATAACAGAGGTGAATGAAAACGAGAAGCAAAAGTCATTGCTTGATGCATTATGGTTGACCTACGTGGACGAGGAATGGGAAAAATGCACGTGCGAATGTGCTAGCGTAGGGCGTGAAAGAAGATGATTCCTGAGTGGGATGAATACGAGCCATAGAAGGAGCGAGTGTAGCATGAAGGTAAGAAAGCAGTTGCAGTTGTTGCTGGTGAAGATTTAAAGGCAAGCGAGGAAGGAAAGAGGAAGAAATAAAGATAGATACATAGATAGATAGATTCATTGACTAATTGATTGCGAAAAGATTAAAAGACATAGAGAAAAGATAGATAGATAGAAGTTATTACGTCATAGAGACCACCAAGGGCCATGGGATGGTAAAGAGAAAATATAGATAAATAGAAACTTTTACGTCATGGAGACCACTGAGGGCCATGGGACAGTAAATGAACTGAGGAAGGAAATAAAGGAAAGAAGAAGAAGTATAGATAGATAGATAGATTCAAATTAATTGATTGCCAACAAAATGAAAAGGCGATAGAAAAATGGATAGAGACCACCGAGGGCCATGCATGGGATGAAAAGTAAATTTTTACGCGATGGAGACCACCGGGGGCCATAGACGCAGCATTGGGAGAACTTCCGGGTAAAGAAGACTTTACCGATTGAAAACTGAAGATTTCCGGTTGAGCTAGTGCATGGCAGAAAAATTTTCGAAAGATTTTTATGTACTTGTCTAAAAGAACGATACAATTTCCTGGTTCGAAACGTAAAATTTCCGTCTGTCTCTGGTGTTTTTAGAAACACTAGGCGATTTTGGGATTGGCTCTAAAAGTGTCCCCAACACTGCATAGAACGGACGAAGAAGGGTTGGCAAAGGTTCATTTAAGAACGAAGGAGGGGCGTCAACCCTAAAGCCAGCGCATATGGACCCGCGTTTGATTATGGCGAAAATGATGCAAGGGACAAGGCCCTGGACACCAAAATTAATGCCATCAATGCCCCTTCAAACCCAAAGACCTCAGATTGTAGCACATACAGCCCATTCCTTCTGGTTGTTGTCCTGTGGTCCCGTGCAATTTATCTCGGTCGCTCAACTGCCCTCTTTTAGCTTCCTATATCTTGCTACCTGCCTTCTGCATCCTGCAGCGGCAGCCCAGCGCCTATTTCTTCAGCTTTCCTTTGTTGTTGCTTTCTCCTAGTGTTTCGAGTTTTGGTTTGGTTTTCCAGGTTTTGGGTTTTCTCGCAGTGTTCGAAACGCTCCCTTCCGTTTTGTTCCCTCTGTTTTTCCCTGCCATGGCGAAAGGAGGCCAGGGAGTCTCCCGTTCAGACGAATCTCCTGCAAATCTCTCCTCCAGAACTCCCAAAATGAATTCCAACAATCGTCCTGTTCGAATCCTCCCCGATTTTCTTCAATCTGTGAAGCTTAAGTACGTCAAACTGGGTTACCATTATCTGGTCACCCATTTGCTTACTCTTCTCCTAATCCCTATGATGGTGGCCGTGATGCTGGAAGCTGGAAGAATGAGCCCGGCCGATATCAAGCAGATTTGGATCCATCTGGAGTTCAATTTGGTTTCCATGCTAGGCTGTTCTACTCTGTTAGTTTTCGGGGTGACAGTGTACATCATGTCCAGGCCGAGGCCAGTTTATTTGATGGATTATGCCTGCTACAGGCCGCCTGATCACGTAAGAGTTCCGTTTTCCACGTTCATGGAGCATTCCAAACTCTCCGGCAGTTTCGACGAGAAGAGCTTGGAGTTTCAGCGGCGGATTTTGGAGCGGTCTGGATTGGGAGAACAGACTTCCCTGCCTCCGGCTATGCACTACCTCCCTCCTCGCCCTTCCATGGCCGCTGCTCGGGCTGAAGCCGAAACCGTCATGTTCGGCTGCCTCGATGAGCTCTTTGAAAAAACAGGGGTTAAGCCTAAAGATATTGGTATTCTGATCGTCAATTGTTCCCTCTTCAACCCAACTCCTTCCCTTTCTGCCATGATCATCAACAAGTATAAAATGCGTGGCAATATCAGATCCTTCAACCTTGGCGGTATGGGTTGCAGCGCAGGTGTTATTTCTATAGATCTTGCCAAAGATATGCTCCAGATTCATGGCAACACCTATGCTATTGTTGTGAGCACAGAAAATATCACCCAGAATTGGTATTTTGGTAACAGAAGATCTATGCTGATTCCCAATTGTCTGTTCCGAGTTGGGGGCGCTGCTATGCTTCTCACAAATAAACGGAGTTTGAAGCGAAAGTGCAAATATCAGCTCGTTCATTCTGTCAGAACCAACAAGGCTGCAGATGATAAATCCTTTAGATGCGTGTATCAGGAACAGGATGAAACCGGCCAGATGGGTGTTTCTCTGTCCAAGGATTTAATGGCCATAGCCGGAGATGCACTGAAGACCAACATCACAACTCTGGGCCCTCTGGTTCTGCCCCTTTCCGAGCAGCTCATTTTCCTGTGGTTTCTAATTGGGAAGAAAATCTTCAACATGAAGGTGAAGGCGTATATTCCTGATTTCAAATTAGCGTTTGAGCATTTCTGCATTCACGCAGGAGGCAGGGCAGTGATCGACGAGCTGGAGAACAATCTACAGCTAACGCCACAGCACTGCGAGGCCTCAAGAATGACACTGTACAGATTCGGCAACGTGTCGTCGTCATCGATCTGGTATGAATTAGCTTACATTGAAGCAAAAGGCAGCATGAAGAGGGGCCAGCGAGTGTGGCAGATCGCGTTTGGCAGCGGATTCAAGTGCAACAGCGCTGTTTGGAGGGCTCTGAAAACCATCAAGCCTCCTTCCAAAGGTCCCTGGGCTGACTGCATCCATAAATTCCCCGTGGAAATTCCTGAAGTATATAACTTCTAATTTCTCCCCCTTGGGGTCCTCGTGTATTTTTTCAATGCCCTTTTTTTATTTCCTAGCTTCCAAAGTTTCATTAATACCTTTGGTTGCTCGGTTGTCCATCCTCCACATCTACTTCCCTTGTTCTTTTCTACTCTTTAGCTTTTCCCTTGTTTTTGTCTATATCCATCCTCATATTATTGTTTGCCCCCATCTGGTGGGAAACTTAATCTATAAGGTCTTCACCAAACTCCAAAGTGTAATTAATACCTTTGGTTGCTGGCCAATCTGTCCTATTGACTGCTATTCCTCCTCCGTTCTTTCTCTGTTCTGTGTTCATGCTTTTTTTCTGGACAATTTAGGGGATTGCCATATGTCTCTATGGGATGCTACCATGTCGTATGATGGAAAAATACTATCTATCTATCTATTCTCCTACAAACCATGACTTTTGAGGTTGGAACTCCAAATACACTTTGTACTTTGATGTGCTTTTCACTACTTGGTCTGATCTTATAGGACTTATGTTGACTGCCTACTAAAGAGTCAACCCATGATTTGGTTGAAAGGAGAATCACTTTCTTACAACGTCTTTTGTGATTGATGAAAATGGCTTATCGTTTTTCTAATCATGATAGTATATATTGCAATGCATGGTCTAATGCAACATGGTTTTTGGAAACATCTACAATCAATAGCAAAACCTTTATAGAAGGTCGTTGTATATCAAAGCATATCAAAGCAAAATGCCACATGGTTTTTGGAAACATCTATAATCAATAGCAAAACCGTTATAAGAGTTTGCTTGATATCCAAGGAGAAATGGTACTTTGTGACACAACAATGTAGATCGTCAGCCTGACTTCAAGCTAACTTAGACCAGTAACTGCTACTTACAAATGGCACTTTAGTCGCATATAATCAAATCCACATCACACAAAAATTTTAAACAAATTGCTCATTTTGCAAATAAAACAATGCATATAACATGAGGTCTATATTATATACATCATATTATAAAAATTGAATATGCTTGATACCCTTCCAATATAACCAATGAAATGACAATCACTATACTGCCATAAGCTTGCTCATTTTGTGGATAGAAAAGACATTCTAATGCTGAGTTACTCAACTAAACCATCACTCATTTAAATTGGAATTATGTCTTAATTTTGGGAAAATAAGCCCTTCTAAATTTTTTACATTATTCTCTGAATTGAATTGAGAGGAAGGGGAAGATGAAGAAGACTAAGACTGCACATTGCACGTCCTTTCTTGTTTTGGAAGTAGATAGAAAAGTACAAAATATTAAATTTTATAAATGAACATCACATGCAACAATGAGAATTTACTATTATAAGAACTGATTCTTCCATGTTAACAAGATCTCTCCCAAGAATTTCAGAAGCCAATTCAAGAATCCATTCGGACCACAGACAGCCTCTGAATAGGTGAGCTTCATCCTCCTTACTATTAAGACACATGTCACAAACATCAGAGTTAGCCATATGAAGTCTAAATCTCTTACTGTTAGTGGCCAAGGCTCTATGCCATAACTGCCACATGAAGGCCTTGATTTTGGGGTGAATAGGGCTCTGCCACATAAAAATCAGATTCTTGATTCCTCTGTCTGGATCAATGTTCCATTTCTCATGAATGGTGATTCCCTGATTTCTTGTCAAAAATCTGTATCCTTTTCTGACTGTGTAGCCCTCCACATCATTATGGAGCCACGAGCAATCCGCAAGACCAAGGATCATTCACCAGGGTATTACAAATAGCCATATAAATGGTTCTGGTTTGCTCTCCTTCATCTGCAAGAACAGAGTTGTGGAAGGGAATGATTCCCTGATTGTTAAAGAAGTCATCAATTATAGTAATGCCTTTTCCTTTCTAGATTTTGATCTGATCAGGAAAATGGAGAGCAAGACACATATCTGGATTGCTAAGGATAAGGGCAGGATTCCAGAAAATGGAAAAAAAATTCTAAAAAGTTTTCCACTTGCCGGAAAAACCAAATTTAATAAATAGATTACATTGTATTTCTACAACTTTTACATGTAGTTCCTAAATAAGATTGATCTTGAGCTTTCTTCTATCATTTTAGCCTACATATTAGCACCATGTCATTTCCATAAAAGTTACATGTATCACAGAACATGTATTAGCTTTTTTAAATTGTCTCCTGTTAAGGGGTAATTCATTAGGGAGCGAGCGAGTGAGTTTTGGCATCTTGAAGTATATTTTGGGTATCCTAAACATCTATCAATTATAGCTTCTGGTTGCTTTCTCAGTGGTGGAAAACCTTTTAGTGTCTTTCCAAGTGATTGTGGACTAAGGGTTTTTGGCATTTTCGATGACAAAAAGTTTATAGTCGAAAAACTCATTCTATCACCCTCGTATAAAATCATTCTATGTTGAGGTCCTATCTTCTTAGTTTTTTCTAATTGATAGAGTCTATAGAGAATGAAGATATATAAAAATTGAATTGGTTTGATTTGTTCATTCGCAGAGACCAAAGAGAAACTAAATATCTCTCATTTGTACATATCAAAGTGTGATCAGTCGAGAACCTCCATGATAAAGGATGATAATTCCAGTTACTGCTAGCGTCTATAAGAGAAAATGTTGCGGCTGATTAGATGTAATCAGATTAATATCCTGTGCTTGAATAGCCGCGAATATTGGACACTGAAAAGTGTGGCATTTATCTTCAATGGCTCCCAACTGACAACATTGACGTATCCTGTTCTTGCGCTCCTCGCGGCCATATATATCTAGGGGTGTGCACCAGTATGAATGGACACAATTGTTCTATGTCTCTTCATAGGCAAGTATATGATAACATGTGTTGGTATGGGCAAGTGCAACAACGTAGTTTGAAGGGCTCTGAAAACCATCAAGCCAAAATTGTGAATATAGTCAATAGTATCTTATTAGAAACGATGGATGAATCAAAATTTATTAAAACTTTTGTACATATATGATTTTGCTTTTGTCTGTTTCTTGCAATATTATGAGTTAAAAAGTAAAGGGAGAGGAGAATTCTTGCTCTCGATTGGAACAAATTGGAAGTTTCATAAATTTCTTTCGTATGTTTATTTCTTAAAATATTAACATGTAGAATACAAAGGGTTGAGGAGAGAGGAATTTCTATGTCAAGGAATTTGGAAGTATTGTATAAATAACTAGTACATATGGATGTAGATATCATGAAAGCGGGAGGAAGAAACTGGGTAAGAATTTCTTTTTGATCATGTTTAACTCCTCTGATGCAGTAGAGCAGCTTGTTTCCCGTGGTGTTGATCCCATGGGTACTGGTTATCTCCTCTATCAGTTCTACACACCTGGTTTTTCTCCT
>JAANSK020255352.1:0-12831 GCA_011763485.2 Isoetes engelmannii
CCCCCCCCCCCCCCCCCCCAAAAAAAAAAGAAAAAAAACCACCTCGAGGAAAGTAAAATAAAATAAAAAAGAGGGATTCGAAAAATAAAAAAACAAAGTGGGCGACATAAAAAAAAAAAGAAAAAGAAAGAGAAGATGTACAAAATAAAGAAAAGAGTAAACTCTTTCTTGAAGTAATGACTAACAATAGACAATGCAATGTGCAGAAATACCACCCATCAAGGGTACTCACACTTGTTTACCAACCTTTTGCCCTTGTTCTACTTGGTGCATTTTCTTACTTTGGAGACAAGGTAAACATAAGGTTGCGGATCTTAATTGGTTATGTGCTCTTTGTGTTGTGCGCCTTGATAATTCCCATTGTGAGTATTACTTTGCATATCAGCATCAAAATGGTCGGGAGAATAATGTGGTTGTATATATTTCTTCAGCTCGATTTGTCTACATCAAACCATGGCATAGAATCATTTCTTGGTGTTTGTCTTATTAGCATTGGTTTCGGGATTGCCATTGCACATGTCCAAGGCATGGTTGGAGAGTTGTCTTACATGTTGCCTGAATTTGTTCAGGTACGAGTTGAGTTTTATGCCTTGCTCTAGAGAGTTGTATAACATCTTTAACGAGACTCATCTTCTTGTAGGCTTTTGTTGCTGGCACATCTGCTTCTGGTGTTGCAACCTCAATTTTACGAGTAATAACGAAGGCATTATTTCCAACTTCAGCAGACGGATTACGCAAAGGAGCATGTAAGATTCATTATCCTACAGATATTACAAATTTTACTTTGGGTTTTGTGTTTTGCATTGATCTAACTTTGGCACTTTTGTTTTGTAGTAACCTTTTTCTTTGTGGCTGCACTTTTTGAAATCTTATGCTTGGCACTATATGCTTTTGTTTTTCCACGACTTCAAGTGGTGAGATATTACCATGCCACTATTGCTCATTGTAGTGACAACATTATTGAAGAAGGTACATTAGAAATCGCCTTGGCCATTGGTTGGAAAAAAAAGCTGCATAGACTTATTGCTCTTAATATTACTTATTCAGGAAAGATACAAAATAAGCTAGAACATCAATTAAGTGGTACACAAATATTTGTTGGAACAATGGACTATGCAGCCAGTCTATTCTTCATAAGTGCTTTGACATTTTCAATTTTTCCGGGGTTTTTGGCTGAAGATACTGGGAAGCATAGGCTAGGTACTTGGTAAGCAAAATCTACATATTACATCTAAAATGTTAGCATTTATGATGCTAACGTTTAACTCCGTGTTGCTTTATAGGTATGTTGTCCTATTGATTGCAGCATACAATTGTGGTGATTTTATTTCAAGATACATGCCTTTTATCAGTTTCCTAAAGTTGGCATCCCGCAAGGGTTTGCTATGTGGTTCTGCCGCTCGTTTTCTCTTTGTTCCTCTCTTCTACTTTGCAACCAAATATGGAAACCAAACTTGGTTATTATTATCATGCTTTTGTTTGGGCTTGTCAAATGGATACTTTATTGTATGTATCCTCATGGAAGCACTAAAAGAGTACAAGGTATGATGATTTTCAATATTTTATTATGCTTGGTAACCTTCTGACATTATTGTAACCTTACATTGTCTTTACATGCAGGGAATGGAGAAAAATGTATTGGGCAATATCTTAACATTTTGTATGATGTTTGGAGTATTTTTTGGTGTTATTCTTGATTGGTTATGGTTGATTGGCAAAGGATGGTAATTCTCATCTTGCAATTGATCTCATTAAGAGGTCTAATTCATTCGCAAAAATTATAAAGAGATGTAAAAATATCATCCTTCAAAGTTATTTCAAATCTCCATCTGCCAATCATGTTTGATCCAGTTCTCAAATATAAGGAAATTGATTGATGAGGCCAAAAGTTTGATATCATCATACTGAAGATTGGTGGTTAACCAAATGATGATTTAAGAAGAAATAATAAAATATTTTTTCGGTCCTTCCAGTGGACATGCATGAGTAAAGCGAACACGTAAAATGACATTTCTATTTTTTTTTTTTTTTTTGATGGATAAAAGTTTCTAGTATGATTGAGTAAAAATTACATAACTTTATAGAAAATAAACCCTCATGCTGTGACATCCCCTACTCCGATACGATGCCCTGATCATATAAAAGTTGAAGGAGGATGCCCTCCAACCAGCATCTAGCTTGTCGGCGCAAGGCCATCCATTCGACATCTGACTTGTATTGTACAACAAGAAATGATGTAAAAGATATGGATGTGCAATTACTCTATCTCCATCGGGATTGATCTTGGTGTGAAAGCGTATAAAAACGTAAGCACATGACAATGGAACAAAATAAGCACCACCACCTCAAAGGGTGGAATTACCATAACTATATACTATCATTATAACATGAGATAATCCTATCCTAAGCTCAGGCGTCTTGGACAAAATGATTGACGTTCTAGTACAAGAGGTCGAACAGACAGAATTATAACAATGGTAGGGGCTGGCATAGAAACAGTGGCAAGAGCAGTCCACTCCATCTACTCCCCTATGGACACTTTGCAAGGAGGTTGAAAAGCACCACGGTTCGATAAGCAATAATAGATACAATGTAAATATCTATACCATATTGCAAAATCACAACACATGTGTGACATGTACAAGGGTATGACACGTCAATATATACTACATAAGTATGCCATTAAAGTTAACTAGCATGTTTCTATATAGCATATATGTTGCACCTTGGTAACACACAAACTCACTAACAATGCATTTATTTCACCATACAACCATTAAGAATAAAATAGATTTTATAACGTCCACGCATATCAAAAGGCTATGCGATCCATCCAATGAGCTAGTACAACACATCTAACATAGGAAATTATTATATTACACAAATTAATATAAGAAAGATGTGGGACATCTATATTACATATTTGTGCATGTTAATATAACATAAAGGTTGACATGCCATGTGCCGTCGTATGTCCTTAGGATGCTGGCTAGTGCTACGACGTTAAAATATACTTCCTTCCTTCCTTCCTTATATATGTGCAACCAAAGGAGACCATATTCGCATCTTGCACTCCCTTATTGGGCCAAGTGGGCCAATCCTAGGGCTTAACCATATATTTATAAGCATAAAAAGGGGAAGAAACCTAAAATTGCATTTTTAGGTTCTAGCAACTAGATATCAACTAGATATGGATGGAGAAACATCTGAAGTCGGATCATGCCAACGCCAGGTAGCAGGAGCCTCATAGCAAGCGCCAAGATTAGTGCACTAAGGCGCTACTCTAGCGGTTGGTGCTTCAAGTAGATGGGCATTGATGCCAGTCAAGGGTCAGGCGGACAATAGAAATAGGTGGATTAGTAGGCTTAGTTGATGTTCTTAAGCTAGATTGTCATCTAACTGTAGTCTTAGTTGACTTCTTGAGCTTAGGCACCCTAACCCTAAAATTGGATTGCCTAACTCACTTTCCACCTTTAGAATATTAGTATTCATGCTTAGCATGATTTCAAGATATAGAATGCCTTGGACCGGATTTGAGAATTGACATTTAAGATATGTAGAGTAAGTAGCCCACATACGTTTGCGTTCAATATATCATGAGGTGTTTACTCCAATCTAGTAATACAAGGAAAATTGAGTAAAAGGTTTATGGCAGGTTTTGGGCTGAAAGCTTTTGATTAAAGAGTAGATCGATGACATTCTTATTAATTTTTTTATCAAGGCATTTCAATAAAGCATAATTTCAGACTTTTTATCTTGAGGTTGTTCTTATTTTAGAGGCAGAAGCATGGGATCTCTTACAGAAACATGGTTTGCAGGAAAGGATAGAATCTTTTTTCCTAGTAGTTACTAGTTGGGAAGCGGTAGTGGCTATGACACCATAGTACTAGCTATTTTTCGAAGAGGTTGAGTCGGTTCCAACAAAGTACTACATAACTTTGTCATAAAATTGCCATTATGTTGGCGGCTGGATATAAAATTCTTCCACTCTAATGGTAGAAGGATCTTATACAACTTTGTAAACAGATTCCAAAAGAAAAAGGTTTTTGATCATGGTTTGTTATATTATATAAGCTTAATTATTATGATAATCATCCTCGCTTTTGCTTTCATGACCAAAATGCTTGTGAAACCACACCCTCTAGCTTGTTCAATCTCATCATTACCATTTCCATTTTTTAAAAGCCGTAAACATCTGGTGGATAGCGGAGAGCACTTGATATCAAACAAGGGTGTCCTCTCTTCCCCTCATTATTTGGGCTATTCATTGATGTATTGGAGGCATGGATAAGTGAATCTGGAGATGATGTCACACTAGTATATGGATATATTATCTTACTTCTCTATGCAAAATGATATTTTATTTCTCAAACACTAGTTCTAGCAACTAAGATCTCGAGTTCGAGACCGCCGACAATCGCACTCTGAACTGTTGGATGTCAAATCCCACAAATGCAATGTAAAGTGGTTGGGGGCAAGGCCCAACGAGTAATAACGAGTAATGTAGTGTGATGTGTGGTCATGTATGCAATTGGATGTTGTCTAGTGGCGTGACGTTAAAAATACTATCAATCTCTAAGAAGCGTTTAAGATACATAGATGTAAAAGGGATGTGTGTATATATGTCTAACAAAAATAGCCATACTTTGGGACCAATAAATTATCGACAAGAGTTCTAATTGGAACCAAATGGTAGAATTGAATTGAATTGAATTTTAAATTTTATTGTCATGAAGAATGGCATATGGAACCCAAACAAATAAAGAACCGGCCCATAATGTGGCCCCAATAAAAAAACCGTACTTTTGTTACATAAGATTGTCAATGGTTAGTATAGGTATTCGTAGCATAATACGTAGCATAATACGTAGAATGCTGATGGTGGCAGGCCAGATGCGGGCAAGATTCGTTGTTGCTGTAACAAGGTATGGTGTTTTGGTGGGGTGGAGTCCATGTGCCTCTTTCCACCTGTCTGCAGGATCGTTGGATGCCAAATCCGACAGTCTTGTGTTTGTGTTTTGGTGAAGACGGGCTCTGCTTTGTTCGCATACCTGAGGGAGAGCGATGCGCGTTTGCACAGCTTTCAATTTTCTTTCCCAAGAGACAGAGCCCAAGAGACAGAGTCCTGTGCGCATGGTAGCCGCCGGCCCTTACTCTGTTTGTGGAGCCCTTTGAATAGGGGGGTATTAATTTGTGTGAACAGAGTTTCCTGCGAGTCCTTTTTTTTTTTACTTTTGCCAGTTGCAGGCAGCACAGCGATCGGATTTCCTCTGCATCGACATATTTCTGCCAGTCTTTATGTGAGCGTGCGTATGCTCCTCTGAAAACGCTCGCTCTGTTGAAATCCCGGATTTGTTGCACTGTCAATTGCGACGTTGGCTGTCGTTTGTTGAGCATGCGCTTGCTATTCTTGAATTGCTAGTATAGTTATCTGTGTCTTTTGCATCGACATTGTTAGGCCTCGCTCCTCTGAAAATCATGGCTCTTTTTAAATGCCGAATTTGCTAGACTGTAAATTGCGATGTTGCCTTGTCCTAGGATTGATGTTGGTTTTTGCTTGCAGGTGAATGTTTTCTTGATTCAGGATCTGGAAGGGGCGTTGTGAGTTTGTGAGAGCTAGGCGCCGCAGGTAAGACATGGGCGCTGGTGCTTCAATCAGAGTTCGATTCTCCGAGCTCAGTGTGTGCATTTAAACCTTTGAGAATCCGTATCTCCGTTGACTCATACAATGCCTCGTATGAATGGCGTATTCGATTCTTATGGAGACAATGGTCTATTTTTTTTTAAGCCCCTTGAAAAGTGGGTTAATTCGGGCTAGTTTGACCTACAAAGACTTGGGAAGGATGGCCCAGATCGATGGAGAGGGTATATGCCAAGGATTGTTCTGCAATCCTAAGGCCAAAAAAAAATAATACACCCATGAAACAATAATACACCCATGAAGCAATATTTCTTGCAATTAACGTAACAAATAAAGAACCGGCCCATTACTGTGCAAGATTAAAGAAACCCCACCTCGAAGGGTGTCCAAGGGAAATCTTACCAATAATGGGCTTGCAATGAACTATATTTTTACACATTTGTACATGTCAATGTAATGATGTAATCATTGAAGGCACAATTGAGCATTGAAGGCAGTCACTGTCCCAACTGTTAGCATTGGTAGGCCCTGTCTTTTGCTCTTCCTAGTTGCTCTTCCCAGACCCATCTGCTTATCTGCTTGTCTCAATTATGAGGTATTGTGCTCCTATGAAAATTGATGCAATACTTTCATGGGCAAATGTGATAACAAGTAACGCTGCGAATCCCTGGCAAGCGTAGGATTAATTTGGCTTTTGTAGTGGGATGTCTTTACTGGCTCCAAAGCACTATTATCCCAAAGCTTACTTAGGAAGCATGCATCCAAATATTGTTTGAGGCGATTGTGGTTTTGGTCAAATTGGCACGCCTTCTCATGGTTTGGATAAGTCGTCTGGTTGTTGATTGTCTTACTACCTTCTAAAGCATTCTGCATTCTATCGTCTCCTTACAATATCATTGAACCATGTGCAGGTGTTTAACACCTTTCTACTATCCTACCATTTCCAAGCCTTCAAAAGAGGAGATCTGCTAAGGTTCGCTACATCATGCGCTAAAGTATTTTATATTAGAGGGAGATTGCAAATCATTCTTCCCAATCATCATTTAGATAACAAACATCATGTTTTACAATCCACAAACAACATAAAAAAACTTGCATGATAATGGATGAGGATATATTGAGAGCTGACCTCTGATGACATCCCAGTAAACCTAGAGCAGTAGGGCTGCATGCTGTAAAAGCAATGTTAGAATAAAAAAACTTCACAAAACATGCTACTGCTATATTTCAAAATGTGCAGCTATAAATTTTAAGCATATAACAAAGATGCATGCCATGCATTTTGACAAAAACTCGGCATTCCAAAATTGGAAGTATAAAGCAAAATGACACTTTCAGCATTTCAGGTTTGTTTCAGCTGGAGAAGTAGTAGCTGGTGGTCTCATGTTGATGTCATTAGCAGACCATGAGCAGACCATGAATGCACACAGTTCAACTGTATTTTCACAGCAACAAATCTGCTAAATATTTCAAATGTTACTTATACTGGGTCAGGATTATGCAACTGCAGAGATGGGAGAACCGTAAAAACTTGTAACCAACAAGCATGGAACCAGCCATCATTTCTCTGGGACATAGTTCAAAGAAACCACAGGGCAAGTTCCACTTCTGAAGAGCATGCAAAGAGATACACAACACTCTCCCTCGCCGGATAGAGTAATGGTTAGCTCATCAGGCTCAACTATTAATGCTTGACGCTATGTGTGATCTATCAGTAACATACTATATGCATGCGTGTTTTAATGACAATCCAACATTCAGAAAACAAAGCTACTCGACTGACAAAGATCTTTAAATTGTAAATATCTTTGTTCTACATTTACTATGGATTTGTGAAGTTCCACATTTGCATCAGAATAGAGATGAAACAAACATCTCCAGCAGTAAAAGCGCATGCAGTTCAGATCTACGCTTTGCAAGCCATGAGAAAAGATGCATGCCAAGAACAAGAATATAAAGTAAAACTATTCAAGTTCATAAAACGAAGAAGGAATATATTAAGAGATTTCATGACGCATGCATGTACAGATAAGCCTAGAACTATTCATCTGCATCTAAATCCAAGAAATATCACCAGGCTAGAAGCATCAGATCACTCTTTTGCTACATGTGGCAGATTATGCCGTCCAAGTCGCCTTCACCGGAGCTACAGATCACCACTACTTCAATGTGCCGGAATGAAAAAGGTTAACCCTTGAACATATACACTATTAAAAAAAAAGGGCTACCTATATGGTATAAACTCTGTACGTAGAATCCAACATTCATGAGCATGCGTGTTTTAGTGACAATCCAACATTCAGAAAACAAAGCTACTAGTGCATATGGCAGATCGACTGACAAAGATCTTTTAAGTGTAGATATCTTTGTTCTACATTTACTATGGATTCGTGAAGTTCCATATTTGCATCAGAATAGAGATAAGGCTTATAATTTTGAATCTGTCTAAACTGAAAAACAAACATCTCCAGCAGTAAAAGCGCGTGCAGTTCAGATCTACACTTTGCAAGCCATGAGAAAAGATGCATGCAGGAACAAAGTTGACAAGTGGTGTCTCAGATTCCAAAATCACACAGCACAAAAGTTCAAAATTTCAGTACTGTGACAGGCCGGAATATAAAGAAAAACTATTGAAGATCATAAAGCAAATGAAGGAATATATTAAGAGATTTCATGAAGCATGCATGTACACATAAGCCTAAAACTATTCATCTGCATCTAAATCCTAGAAAAACATCGGGCTAGAAGCATCAGATCACCTTTTTGCTACAGGTAGCAGATTATGCCGTCCAAGCCATCGCCTTCACCGGACCTCCAGATAGAGCCGGAATGAGAAAAGGTTTACCCTAGAACATATACACTATTAAAAAAATAAGGCTAGCTATATGGTCTAAATTCTGTATGTAGAATCCTTTGAAATTAATATACAAGATGAAGGCAATACTTACCTCATAGCATATCCCTAGTGGCCCACTCTTGATTTCAATTTCATTACTCTATTGATTTCAACTATCATGATCCGCCACGTTCATCATCGATCGAATCTTCTGTATCATGAGTTCAATCTTGTCATTTTTCCTGGATGAAAATCACCATGATCATTGTACAAGTATCACATATATACTTGGCCAGTCCAGGCAATCCTTTGAGGAAGAGATGCTACCAAGCAAATCAATGTATCGTAAAGTTAAGACATATAAATCTTGTACAATTGGAATAATATTTCTTAGTGTATCGAAAGTTCTTTCTAGAAAACAAAGAGGACACGTAATTAAATGCAACTAGTTTAATCGAATATATCACTGATGCTTGCTATAAAAAGACAACATGTGTAGCTTGGTTCAATATGGCGAAAACTATGAAAGACGTCTCCGAGCCACCAATGAAGGTTCGTTCAACTACCAAAAGCTACATATTTTTTGGCATTAACATGTTTGCTTTGCTTGGTCAGACAAAAACATTTTGAATCTTTTCCTTCAACACTGATTTTGGAAAATCCTTTTAGGGAACTCGTGGCATTTGAGATTTGGACTTCTTTTCTTTATTTACATTGTTAGTATTAATCCTAAAATATGCAAGTCTAAATATTGATGTTGGTGTAGGTCAAGTTTGCAGCTCACTTAACTTGTTGGCTTCTTGGTGCTGGGAGCCTTTTGCCATGGAATAGCATTTTAAGTGCACAAGACTATTACATTCATGTTTTTCCTGTATGTTTATCTATCTTTTCTTGCTCACCTACTTCGATCATCTGAGCTTATCTCGAATTACACTAATCGAGTTAGTTTTTTTCTTAGTCGTGACCCGTGGGTGTGATAGTGTTTTTGTTTCTAATGCTTTGAAGACTATAAGCCTAGGCTCCATAGATGGATCATCACTATTGTTGTTTGTTGTCCCTCCCTCATTATTATACTAAATATAAATATTATCAATAAGGTACAAAATATTACTTAAAGTTCATATGGCATCACTAGTGACTATTAAGCCTGCATTAATTGTATCTTGATCGGATATGGTCTTTATTTTATTCTTGCTTGTACGGCTAGATGCCAATGTTCATTGTGATTTTTATCAACAAAAAAAGGATACAAAAAGAAAGAAAGACAAAAAAATAATAACTTCATTTTGCAATAGTATTTACAATAATGAAATGATAATGACAAGAAGCTATGTTTTGCTTGATTTTATTTTGTATCTAATTGCTTTTGCAATTACTAGAGGTATCATCCATCGCGGGTGTTGACGCTTATGTACCCACCATTTTGCCTTTTAACTATCGGTGCGTTCATCTACTTTGAAGACAAAATCAATAACTGGATTCGCATTCAAGTTGGTTATGGACTTTACGTGCTCTGTACATTATGCATTCCAATTGTAAGTATAGTTCTTTATTCATTCAGTACTCATACTGAACGATTTTAAAACGATACTTTTATATATTTTTAAGCTTGATCTAGCTACACATGGTCAAGGAGGACTTGTTGCATTTATTGGCACATGTATCATGTGTATGGGATTCGGTATTGCAACTGCTCATGTTTTTGGAAGCATGGTTGGAAGCTTATCACCAAGATTTTCCCAGGTACAAAGATACATAAACCATTCCTTTTCTCTTTTCCCTTTAGCTTTTATTTCCCTTTAGCTTTTACAATTATCACTTAATTATATTTTTCCCTAGTCTGGAAAGAGATGACACTACCTAAACCACCCCTTTCTCTTTTTCGTTAATATTTCTATTTATCAAGTAGGAATAGATTAGACTTAATTATACTTTTCCATCGTTAGGACGATGACAAATCTTACCTTTGATATAATGAGAGTGAGATTTTCTTTATTTTATCAGCTATGAGCTAACTATTTATTTTATGTAGTCTTTTATTGCAGGAATGGCTGCTTCAGGAGTTGCAACATCTAGTTTACGACTTATTACCAAGGCATTATGTAAAAGTACAGGCTTGCGCAAAGGAGCACGTAATGAATATATACTCTACGTACTTCTTATTTGCCTTCAAGTATCATTTATATTTTGAGTTTTTATTGCAGTGACTTTTTTCTTCGTTGCAAGCATTTTTGAGTTGTTCTGCTTGGTACTTTATGTCCATATATTTCCATTTCTTCAAATCACAAAATGTGAACATGATTCAACTGTATCACTATCTTGCAAATCGATGGATCTTGGTCAACTGGAGGAAGGTATTTTTATGTTTTGTATAACTCATTTTCTTTTAATAAAGACTTTAATAATTTACATCGAGCATCTTTTGCGGATTCTATATAAGGACAAAAATAAGATTTCAATTGAAGAGAAAGAGAATTGAATTCAGTTGAATTTTATCGTACATGGACCCAAACAAAGAAAGTAAGAATACAAGGCCTATTCCTGTCCAGAAAACCCCCGCCTCGAAAGGGTTTTCAAGGGAGAAACCTTGGCAGTAATAAGCTTGCTGACAAACTGTAAGTTGTACATGTCGGTAATGAGGGCCACAACTGAGCTTGCATGTCTGGATTTATGATGCTTTTTTTTCCATTATTGAAGGTGTACAAAGAGGAGGAAGAAATGTGGTTTATGATAAATTCATGTTGGGAATTGAATTGAATTGAATTGTGACTTGCAGCGAGAACAAAAACGGTAGTAGGAATTGGGCAAATATTTCGTGACAATATAGACTACGCAATCAATCTATTTCTTATTAGTGCGCTAACACTCTCTATATTTCCTGGATTCTTGGCTGAAGACACTGGAAAACATGAACTAGGAACATGGTATGTATTAGAAGGTGATACAATTCTATAGATGATATTAATGACAAATATCATCTTCTAATACACAGGTACATTGTGCTTGTGGTTGCGATGTACAATGTGGGAGATTTCATTTCAAGATACATACCTACCATTGATGCATTAAGAATGAGATCAAGAATAGGTTTAACATTCGCATGCTCAGCACGCTTTTTATTTGTTCCTCTCTTTTATTGGGCAAGTAAGTTTGGTGGCCAAGGTAGAGTTCTAGCTCTATGTCTTCTACTAGGTGCAACTAATGGTTACCTTATCGTCTGCATTCTAATACAAGGTCCAAATGGTTATAAGGTAACAAACAAACTTGGTTGCATATTTCATATGGTTTCTATTTGGAGGTTTTAATATTTCCTTGGTGGCTTGTAGGACGTAGAAAAGAAAACTTTAGGGAATATCTTGACATTTTTCATCACATTTGGTGTACTTGTTGGCGTTGTATTAGACTGGTGTTGGTTGATTGGTAAAGGTTGGTGAAATATATTTATTATAAAGTATTTTCTGTGTAGTGTTTATGTATACTACATGTTCACAATATAAGCTTTAACTCTTCGTACTCTTCTAATGTTGTCCTTTCCATATATGTATTTATGCCATATATGAGTGGTTTCCAATGGTAGTAAAATCATTTGAAGCAAAGTTAGAATCTTCAAGTTATAATATTTTGAATTTTAAGAATGTCAAACAACTCCGAAGAACATAACTTGTGAAATTCAACTCGGAATGATAGACTTGATCATCTTGGAAAATTTTAAGCTAAAATGTAAGAATTCACTTAAGTTTGATGGCGCAAAAACTTTATACCACTATATATGTACTAAAATGTAATTTTAGCAAGCATAGGGACATTTTTCTAATTTTCCTATTAGTGAAATATAACAAGAATCATCTTGGTGAGGTGTCAATTCATTTCAAATTAGCCATCAACCTGAGAAAGCAAAATCTTGAAGAAAGATGGTGCAATAAAGAAAGAGCAACGATGACATGCGTCCGTTAGGATAGGAATAGGATTTCCAATATCTAGGCAATTGTAGAAACAATAGGTATGTGATGTTTTCCACTTCGTATCATACCACACAATAGCTAAATCTCGACCATTGGCGAGAATAAAATACTAAAGTATACCAAAAATACACAATCTTGATCATCACCTTGGAAAGCCTATTCTAGGAAGGGACTCGCAATGAACACAGAAAAACCTGCCAGCACCTTGCCGTCTCTCGTCGCCTGGGTTTGTGAAAAACAAGTTCTCTGGTAGTCGGCCTCGAAGAGCAAGACAAAAGGTTGGTGAAGCCAGAAGCAATGTGAATCCGCATCGCTTGCCTCGAAGAGCAAGATAAAAAAGTTGGTGACGCCACGTGCAATGCGCATCCACGCCATGTGATGTGTGACAAAAC
>JAANSK020255363.1:0-12831 GCA_011763485.2 Isoetes engelmannii
ACAGCAAAAGACACCAGATTCTCAATGGTCTGCACATGGCGCTCATGGTTAATCTCAATCCATGGATTATCCGGAAGTACATGTTATGCTTTCAATATGTGAATAATGACCATATTGAACATTTTAAAAAGCCTATATTGCATAAAAGTTCAGATTTTGGAGATCATAGTGCATCTTAAACAGTTTGCCACCATAGAGTTCCCTCAATCATCTTGAAGTGACGAGGTCAAATCACCTAAAAAAACTTGGGCACTTATTTATACACCCTACTAGCACAAATTGCAAAATCTTAACGAACATATATATACGTACATATATGTAGAAGAAAAGAATATAATGGTATTTACGTTGCCAATAAACTACATTATACGGTTCGGGGTTCCTCCCTTAAAAATCCGGACAATTTAAAAAAAAAGTCCAGCTTGATCTTTCTATTCTATTCTACTCTAAAATCCAGTCATTCTTGGAGAATGGATACCTTAGGTTTTCTGGAAGCGGGCTTCACGCAGCAAAGCTTAATCCGATCAAAGTTTGTAAGTCCGTTCTCTTTCCAAACCTCCTGTTTTTGTAGTTTCCTGGAAATGGGCTTCACACAGCAAGATTTAATCCTGTCTATTTTCTTAGAACAACTCTCTTTTAAATCCTCCTGTGTGGAAGAAAGCTTGGCACAACCCTCTTTACCAAATATTTCAAACTGCAGCCTGTGACTAGATACAAGAAAGAATTGTATGGCATCCCCTTCTTCAACGCCATTACTTCTGCAGAAAGACGCCCATCCACTGCTTAATAATGCACAGTTTTTTGCCTCTCGAATTTCAATGGTCCATTCAACACCATCAGATCGTTGCAGTATTGTTTCTCCTTGAAGCTGTGAAGAATGGAGTCTATAAAATTTGCTTGGTATACTCTGCAGTGCAAAGATTCTGATTAGAAATTGTAAGTAGACAAACTTATTTAGTCTGTAGAAACAGTTTGTACCATGAATCCTGCTGCCCCTGGAAGGCTGGACTTGGGAATTAATTTGCAAAAGGAAGGAGCATTCTTATCAGCCATTGCTTCAGTGTCGGTTTTAGATTATAGGTTATGGTATAAATATAAGCATGTTAGAGAGAGGCTTACTTGATTGGCTACCTAATAATATGTTCCATGAATATGAGCATAGCTACTGCATTATGCAGTATGGTCATATTGATGGAACATATTATTCATGGAAACATATTATCATGGTTTAGGTATGGCATTTCATGATAGCAATCATCAAGTTTTATATGATGAATTTTTCTTCTTGGATACCATGACTATCATATATATCAGGAAAAGACCTAGATAATCTGATCATGTGGATAATCTGATCATGCATGGCGCAGAAAGGGATTATTCTGGAAGACCATATCAGGCTGCAGCTCCAATGTAAGTGGATGAGTAGTTAGAGTAGGCTATTAGGTTTTCAACAATTGTTTTTTCTTTGCCTTCATAAGAAAAAAAATTTGTCAAGATCCTAAAGAAGACAAGAATTTTCAGGATCTATCTTAGGATTCTTGACAATTTGTCATGATTCTGAAGAAGAGACAGGATCATATAAGAAAATTCTCAAGAACAGACGATCAAATAAGAATGATCAGAAGAACAAACCGGATCATGTAAGAAAATGGTGTGGCCAACCGCATCACAAGCAGATCTGATAAAGATACAGCTGCTGGTTTCCATTTCTTGAGGAACTGTTGCAGAATTCTTAAGAGCTCTCTTGTGCGGATCCTCATATAAATCATCTCATGTTGTTGGCATAAAGATATCACAATATGCAAATACTGGAGATGCAAAAACAACAGATTCAAACTGTTTACTTGCTACTAAGTTCTTCAAATTTACATTACAAAAACCAAGCAATTAATTTAAGATGGCCTAAGATTTCTTGACTGGAAATGGCTATTAGAAGTTTGCCATCAGCTGTGTTATGAGGAAAAAGACATGCTACCATAAAATAAGCTCATCTTATACATTGTAATTCGTGATACCAAACATAATAACATGCAAAAGAAAGCAAAACAGAGGATTAGCAGAATTGATTCATGCAGTAGATCGCTCTTTGGCGTCTGGGTTCTGGTCCAGAGCCTTCTGGTTTATGTCTTTTCTTTAAATGCTCATGTTTTTTGGAAATGGGCTTCACACAGCAGGATTTAATCCGGTCTAGCTTGTCAGATCCATTCTCTTCCAAAAGCTTCTGTTTTGAGAAAGAAAGCTTGGCACAACCCCTGAATATTTCAAACTGTAGCTTGTGATCGGACACAAGAAAAAAATGTATGGCATCCCCTTCTTTCAGGCCATTACTCCTGCAAAAATGCTTCCATCCTTTGCCTAATACTGCAGAACGTCCTGTCTCTCGAATTTGAATGGTCCATTCAAAACCATCAGATCGTTGCACTACCGTTTCTCCTTGAAGCTGTGAAGAATGGAGTGCATAAAATTCGCTTGGTATAGTCTGCAGTGCAAAAGTTCTGATTAGTAAACAAACTAATTTAATCTATGAAAACAGATTCGCATGGTATAATCTGCAGTGCAAAGGTTCTAATTAGCAAACAAACTAATTTAATCTATGAAACAGATTCTACCATGAATCCTGCTGCGCCTTCAATGGGGAGGCTGGACTTGGGAATTAATTTGGAAAACGAAGGAGCATTCTTGTTAGTCATTGCTTCAGTGCCTGATTTTAAATTATAGAGTTACTTAGCATTTTATAAGCTTACTTGTTGGGAACCTGCTATATAATATGACCATAGCTACTGCATAGCTATGGCATTTCATGATGGAATTTATTCCTTTGGATACCATCATATTTATTATGAAAAGACCACTCTGATCATGTATGACTCAGAATCAGAAGAAGGGACAACCAGGCTGCAGCGCCAATGTAAGTTGGTGGCTAGTTATTAGAATATTAAGTTTACATAAACAGTTTAGTTTTCTGTGTCTTCAAAAAACAAAAAAAAAGCATTTAAAAAAAAAAAAAGATGTGCTTTTCTATTTAGGAGTTATTTTATCAAGCTCCAAGAGGCCAGATCTGTAAGAAAAGAAGGCCTCTCGCATAGAAAATGCTGAAGAAGGGATTGGATCATATAAGATAATTCTGAAGAACAGATTGGATGAAATAAGAAGGTTACAAAGAACAAACTGATCATGTAAGAAAATGGTGTGGCCAATGGCATCAAAAGCGCTCGTTTCCATTCCTTAAAGAACTGTTGCAGTATTCTTAAGAGCTCTCTTGTGTTCATTTTATTTTTTGTCGGATCCTTATTGTTAACAAGCACATAATCATCTCATATTGAATTTCAGATCCAATTTAGGCATCAATAAAACAACAAACTTTTGGCAGTATATTACTCTGTATAGAAACAACAAACTCAAACTGTTCTTTTGCTACTGAATTCTTCAAATTCTTCACTGTAAATGGCTATTAGAAATTTTCTTTCTAACAATGTAAGCCCTTCACCTTCTTGTTGGGAAGGATAATATGCAAAAACAAGCAGAACAGAGGATTAGCAGAATTGATTCATGAAGTAGAATTCTCTTCGGCGTCTGGGTTCTGATCCGCAGCCACATTGTCGACAATGGCAACATTTATTAGGGCATTCTCGTCCATATTCCTTCTTTAAATACTCCTGTTTCCTGTAAATGGGCTTCTGAGAGCAGAATTTAATCCGGTCTAGTTTGTCAGATCTATTCCCTGAAAGCTTCTGTTTTGTGGGAAAAAGCTTGGCACAATCCTCCGCGCGGATTATTTCAAACTGCAGCTTGTGATCAGACACAAGAAAAAATTGTATGGCATCCCCTCCTTGAAGGCCATTACTTCTGCAAAAAGTCCTCCATCCGCTGCTTAGTATTCCGCAATTGTTTTGCTCACGAATTCCAATTGTCCATTCTACGCCATCCGATCGATGCAGAAGCGTTTTTCCTTTGAGCTGCGAAGAATGGAGCTTATAAAACTTGCTTGGTATATGCTGCACTGCAAAGAATCTCGTTAAATTTGTAAATTCACAACCACTTTACTGTATAAGAGCAGATTATACCAGAATTCCTGTAAATTCACAACCATTTTACTGTTATAACAACAGATCATACCAGAATTCCTGGTGCCCCTGCAACAGGAAGGTTGTATTCGAGAATAAATTTGATAAAAGAGGGAGCATTTCTTTCAGCCATGGTTTCAGCTTCTGATTTTAAGAGCGTGGTTGTATAAATATAAGCTAATTACTGAAATGACTACCTATATCTAGCCATGGCTGGAAATTATTTCTTATCAGTATAACCATAGCCATTGCATATAGAGAGTATAGTATAGACAGGATCTTCATCATGGAAAACTGTCATACCGGTATCATGTTCTGTCATAACTTATTATGAATGACCTTCACATCAATGAACTCATCATGGTCTGAATCATGTAGGTTGCAGGATGGTTCTTGATGAAGAAGGTTATCTTGATGCAAGAAGCTAGGTTTGTAACAAAATGATGCTATTTTACAAGAAAAATCTTTGTTAAGGAACAACATTGTGGATCAGAAATAGCAACATCCCATAGACTAGTTGCAATTTTAAGTTATATAGAAGGCATAAAGTAAGAACATTAGCTTATAGGTTGCTTGCTTGTGTTTCTTAAGAAGTGTTGATTTTTTGTTTTATGTATGTATGTATGAATCTAAAGCATATAGTTTAACAACTATATGATCAAGTTTGAACAAGGAAAGAGATCTTAGGCCAATTTGCAGTCAAGTGCAGTGCTAAAAAAAACAGAAAAATTATTCTGTAATAAGAATATAATACCATAAAAACTCTATTTTATGAGTCCCACATTTCTACTAAATAAAGTCTATCACCAAGTAAATGGACCACAACATCAAAATTAAAGAAAACTTTATGTCATAAGGCACCATCTTATTGGACATAGGCGCTTGGGCGTTTGGTCTAGTTGTAACACATTAGTTTCTTAGCAATGTGGTCTCGAGTTTGAGACCACCCAGAATTGTGCTCGGTATTGTTGGGGGTCACATCCCAACTATCGGGGGTCACATCCCAACAGACACAATGTAAGATGGTTGGGGGCAGGGCCCAACCGAGGAATGTAGGGTGGTGTCACATGTCCAGTTGGATGAATATAGTGTTGTCACATGTTCAGTTGGATGCTGCTTAGTGGCATGATGTTAAAACTACTATCTATCTATCTATCTATCTATCTATCACCCAATAAATGGACCACAATATTAAAAGAAGAAGAAGAAGAGTTTTTAACGTCACGTCACTAAGCAGGGTTCAACCGAGGAATGTAGTGTGGTCACATGTCCAGTTAGATCTTGTTTAGTGGCGTGACATTAAAACTACTACTCTATCCATCTATCACCCAATAAATGGACCACAATATTAGAAGAAAAAGAAGAAGAGTTTTTAACGTCACGCCACTATGCAGCATCCAACTGGACATGTGACCACACTATATTACTCGGTTGGGCCCTGCCCCCAACCATGACCACACTATGACTAGGCAACATCCAACTGGACATGTGACCACACTATATTGCTCGGTTGGGCCATGCCCCCAACCATGACCACACTATGACTAGTCAACATCCAACTGGACATGTGACCACACTATATTGCTCAGTTGGCCTTGCTCCAACCATGCCACAATATGACTAGGCAGCATCCAACTGGACATGTGACCACACTATATTACTCGGTTGGGCCATGCCCCCAACCACTTTATATTGCATCTGTGGGTTTTTAAAATCCAACAGTTTAGAGTGCGACTCTGGGCGGCTCGAACTCTGGACCTCATATTGCTGGGACTAGCGTGTTACCACTAGGCCAACGGCAACATCATATACATACACATAGGCAACATCCTATTTGATATATGATGAACACAACATAACAATATTGCTTATTAACTGGTGTCTCCAATCATCTTAAATTGATGCACTCTGGACAACTCGAACTCAAAATCTTTTTGTCATGTTATGTTATATTGGTGGTGGGCTTCAAGTTGTATTTACAATAAGCTAGAGTAAATTCTACTTTAAAGCCTTAGAGGTGTTCTTGTCCTTTCCGAATAGCTTCATTGATTTATGCAAATAGCTCATTTGAGCAATACCTAGATGTCGCAAGTTTTGGATGCCAGTGTTTTCAAGATGGTTAAACCATGTTACAAATAATAGATTAATCCTACACTGGTTTGTGGCCTACACAAATAACTATTAGAACTTGCTCATAAAGCAGCATAGGTTTGCAACATCATTTACATTAAATGCGATTGAATAATTTAAACAACAAATAAAGTAAAATTGGCCAACAAAACCTTGCAACACTAATTGGAATCCAACAATCAATGATGTGTCCCACATGTTCTTGCCCCAAGATTCCTAAATGTTGACATTTGGGCAACAAATATCCAGTTTGAATACATAAGGAAGGAAGGATGGATAGTAGTTTTAACGCCATGCCACTAGGCAGCATCCGATTGGACATGTGACCACACACCACGCTACATTGCTATTCAATTTCAAGATGAATCTAGATGGAGACTTTGACTAGCATAAAAAAAAACTTAAATCATCTTGAATAAAAAAGTCTGCAAGGTGTGCACATTGGTGCACACGTTAGATACGACATCAAGCAGAAGCCGATATGGATGTGCTTCACAATACCATGTTGATGCTCTAAACCAATGTTTAATGAACACATAGGCATGACGTTGATATTTTTCAATGATTCTATCTTATGTTCGAGATGACTGGAGCTCTTCGAACAATTAACTTAGTACTAAATTTTGTTCTACAAAAACTCGTGTCGACGAGGTCAAACGCCACAACATAGTAAAAAAGTAATGACAAATATTCTCTACCATTTTTTGTAAATTGTAACCACACCTTGCTGGCAATCAATTGATGAGTGCTATAGAGTGCTATAGAATCAGAAAGGCGGCTAAAGAAATAAAATAATGCTATCTAAATAATGTAAAAACTTCAAATTGACAAATATAAATGAGGAGCAATTTTTACGTCATGCCACATTGGCAATATCCAATTGGACATATGACATATACAACACGCCAACATTTTTTGTGGGTCCTGCGCCCAACAAGCTTATGTCAAACACTACTCTGGATCAGGGTATAAATTAAAAAATTTTAAATTTTAAACCATGAACTTGGTTTGGCTATACTTGCATGAAATTCCTCTAATTTCTAACTATACTTTGGCTAAAATTTCTTAAATAAAATCGTAAAATTTAGGTATATTTATAAGAATTTTGGAGTTTTATTGGAAATTCTGTAAAACTTGAACTAAAACTAGTAAAATTTGGCTAAAGTAAGAAAAATACCTTGGGAATTTGTAGATACTTTGGCGAATCTTTCAGAAAATTTGAAGAGTCTCATTTATGTCTGGCTAAAGTTCCTTTTTTTTTTGAGATTTTTATCCTATTAAAAATCGCCAAAACCCTAATTGTCAAACCCAAAGTTTAGCCAAATGGCGAAGAATAGCCACTAATTTATACCATGCTCTGGATGGCCTCGAATTTGAGATATAGTTCTTCTAGGAATAGTGTGTTACCACTTTGATCAAACGTCTAGATGTTCAACACTTTATGCATCCTCAAAGGAGCTCATTTCCCCATAATGTGAGCAAGCTCTCTATGCACTTTAGAATGACTTGTTTGTCTAGAGGCGGAGGAGGAGGAGAGTTTTTTGCCCACGGGAACCCAATTGGGTTAAGAGACTTATGAAATATGAAATGAGAAAGCCATACTTAATGGCTGTAACTATTCAATGGTCATAGCAGCGAACTTGAAAAGCCAAAATTGGAAAAAAATGTATTGCAGTCTTTCTTAAAGATTGATGTAAACTTGCATCTAGCAAATTGAATTCTCCCATGCATTAATAAAAATTGCCCTACTAAATCGGCTACCCCTCACCATAAATTTTATTAGTTATTTCAATTCTTGAAAGTCCTTATTCTTAGAGAATGAATGGAATAAAGTAAAACCTTAGGTAAAATTGCGTTAAAAAAGGTCGCTAATATTCTTGCTCAACGTTTTTTGAACTTAAAATTCCATAAAAATACAAGGATGAACTATGTTAAGTGAACAAATATGTTGGACAGAAATTCAAATTAGTTTTTTTACATATTTTATGAACCAATAATGTTATAAAAATACTTAAGTGTTCTTGACATTGGGGCTTCCCTTTGTCAAAGCCACCAGAATTTTAGCAGTAATAAAAACAATGAAGCAGATCATTTCTAAGTATACTTACCTTTTCTTTTCCTGTAGTAAGAATCAGTCAACATTAGGGTGCTTATGGAAAATAAACAAAATTTAACTATTGTTTGATACTTGACATCAGTCCTTCATAAGAAGGCATACTATAATCAGTTGTGTAATAACAAAGGGCGGATAGGGAGGGTTCCTCAATAATACTATACTGCTGTGAGAAGAATGTCGAATAAAGAAATATATCTAAGAGGCCGAATATATATCCCTCGTCCTCTTCCGAGAATGAAGTCCTACGGTGTGGATTGATCACATTCCCAGGACACAGACTCATGATATACGCACACCAAAACATCCCCCGATAAAAAGAGGACTCTGCTCTCACAATCCTAAGTAACGAACTGTAGCTACTGATAAATATCGAGGAGCGGCATACTTGACCAATGAAAAAACAAAACGAGAGCAGGGACGATAAGGAAAACGAGGATAAGAATAAGGTCAAGGTCGGGTTTGAGGCTAGGGCGATAAGGAAACGAGGGTAAGGATGCAAGCAAGAATGAGGCTGAGGTCGGGTTCGAGGCTAGGTTGATGGACATGGTCAAGAAAACGTGATAGCGAAGGTCATATCGTGAAAAAGGGAGAGTAAAGAGGTGTAAGCCAACGTGGGTAAATGATGATTTGAACTACAAGAAAGAGGATGTGCAAATGACATGAAAATAAAAGGCACTAGCAAAATATACTAGCAGAAGCGACGCATAAACTGACTTTTAGAAAAGCATATTTAGAAGTTAATAAGCTCAATGCACAACGAAATTGAAAGAAATCAATGTAACATAATTAAGGAGTTCTCCAAATGAAAATAGTACTGTGATACCCTTAGGAAAACACCAAAGCTAACCTCTTCCTTGGGAATCCCATGACACTCGAGGGTAGAAATTAATATATGTTAGAACAAGGCTAAGGTCGCGATCAAGGGTGGGGCCGAGGTCGTGTTTAAAGTATGGTCGAAAGGACTAGGAGCGACGGACAAGGGTAAGGAAGAAAGAAACAAAAGAGAGAATGCAAATGAGACGAGGATAAGTTGTGAGAGAGCAAGGACGACACAATAGGGAAGGTCAAAATGATATCGATAAGAAGGAGACTAAAGAGGTATAAGCCAGCGAAGATAAATAGAAATGATGAAATGAACCGCAAAAGTAAGATGCACCATGACGTTAACCTAACCATCTCAAATTCACTAGAAAAATATGCTAGAAAAAGAGACAAATATAATAAAGTACTTAAAAAATAAACTTGAGAAAATCATGGCATATCAACAGAAACAATGGCAAGACAACTTTTAAGCATATAAGAACCATAGGGAGCAGGAGGTGAAGGTTGGGCGTGAGGGCAGCTTCAATATGTTTTCCCTTGTCCCTTGAGTGGTCTTCTTCGATCTATGTGGCTTAGTCTCAGCATTCTCATTCATATACATTGCGAATATGCTATCTGCTGCCAAAGTATGGGACCTCCGCTTCAGTGAACCTATATTTCCATGCTCAGCTACTCTGTGTCCCTGCATAAAACTCTTCTTTCACTTGTAGAAGGTCGACAAAGCTATATCATAAGCCAGTTGCCGTGCCTGCTGACAGACCTCCTTATTATTAAGCATTACCTTGTCAACTTGACCATCAACAACACACAAGTCAAGCATGTTATAGACGAAGGTAATGCGATCAGAGGACTTCATGTTCTGGAAGAAGGTCCTAAGGCTAGAAACCTCCTTAACCGTGAACATCGAACGCCACCACTTACCGCAACATGAACTTCAAGAAGTCCTTCACTGCTTTCTTGGAAGGTTTCTTTGGCTGCTTCCCTCTTCTTACTATTGTATGCCCTCTTGAAACACGCATAATCAAGCTCTTCGAAATGCTTCCTCTTAGCCTCGGATGACTCGTCAACACCCTTTTGCAAGAGCTTGGACAGAGGGATGTCCTCCACCATGACCAAATGTACCTCCCATCGAACCAGGTTGTGCAGCTGAGGGGTTTCCATGCAAGCTACACACCTCATCAAAGGATTTTCTGGCATATCAAGGACCTCCATCACTGTGGCAGGCAATGAACTCTTCGCCCAGAGGCAAACAAGAAATTGAATGGTTTGGATCTGTGAATATTATTGTACCGATGCCATAAGCTCAGTCATAGCACTCGTGCATTAGCTTGCAAAGGGCTCTCTATAAAGTCATCCCTGTTTACGACCATTTCACTGAATTGCAGATCGAGTTCCATCCTCAGCTGGGACCTGCCAATTTATTTTCTTGCTTGCTTTTATGGTGTGCCAATTGTCGACTCCTCATATTCTCTTTCAGTCACAATGTCAGCTGAAGGCCATAGCACGAAGGCATCACGAGCTTGCTCTATATTTTCAACCTCTGTCTCCTCAAAATGAAGTTTAGCTGAACCGAAATGGTGTCAATAGAAACTACATAAGTCTCGGCTGGCACTGGAGCATTGTGATGGCTAATGAAGGCGTGGACCATTCCCTTGACCATAATGACATCCTTAACATGAAGCAAAAGCATGGAAGACATCTGCAACCTATGAGAAAAACAGGACATTTCTGTATACGATGTGCATGCCTTCAAGAGGAACTTAAGTTTCAAATCCCTCCCTCCTCACCTTAGGCAGCTAAGTTAGCTTGTCTGACGAAAAATCTATGGGCAGCCACTGCGAAATATGCAGCTCAACAAAACTATGTATCATACCATGGTGGAGGCTGCTCTTTCGGATAAGCCCATCAATTGGGCCCTCCTTTTCCATTGCACGGGCCATTGCCCTTTTAACAGAGACTCCCCGGGCTGACTCCCGACATGTGTGCTACTTCAGTGGCCACATTCAACAAAGAATCAACACCATTCAGGGGATTGCGCCTTTATTTTATGGCCCACAGCAAACTGCCACGGCTAAACTGCATGGTCGGGCCTCTGGCTTCAAGCCTCCATCCCAGCGGGCAGAACAGGAGCATCAGCACGTGCAAGAGCCTAAATGAGAAGTTGTCTCACAAGATCCACAAGCTTAGACACAATAACAAAAAAGAGAGAAGGAGGCACAGGCCCCCCACGGCTGCACGCAAAGCCCACAAGCACCCGAGGAGGTCACGGAAGCTGGTTATCACAGAAGAGACCGAACCCTCTACCTTTGGGAGTCGGCCACGGGCGGAGGCGTCCCACTCAGCCTCCACAACACAACAGGAAGCGAAGCTATAAAAAGAACATACGAGTGAGAGAAGGCAGTTGGTTGCTGAGCAACAACCATCCCAGGCGTCAAAACTACCACCAGCACAACAACCAACCCAATATGTAAATCTGGTGGACTCCTTAGTGACCCAAATTGATTTATCAATCAAGGTCGCCGTGCAACTGTTATTCCAACAAAATAGATCATGGTTCCAAAACCTTGAACATCAATGGACCATGCAACTGCTCAAGAATCAGGAGTCCGAGCTGAATGCACAGGAACTTGAGCCTGAAAGAAGAGGCACGACAGTTCAAGACGGAGCTCCGCAGTGTCAAGACCGAGCAGGCGTTGCAAGATGCCCTGCAACTTTAAGATGATCTGTCCAAGTCCGAACATCACCTTCTGGTAGTACAAGAACAGAAGACTGCAGCAGAGGAAGAGGCGAGAAAAGTGAAAAATGCTCAAGTCCCTCTGGAAAGACAAATTGTGCAATTGCAAGCTCATCTCCAAAAAATTACTGTAAAACTTTTGGCAGATACGGAGTGCTACGAAGGGCGGATCAAGTTATACATAGAAACCATGGAGAAAGAGTCCGCCCGTGCAACTGCCCTTGAAGATCAATTGACTACGAAAGTGGCTGGTCTTCAATTGCAGCTTGTCGAGCAGGCCTTCTCCCTGACAGCAGCTGCCCAGTATCTAGCAGAGTCACATGCCAAAGTGGACGAGCTTCAAAAGTCCCTTTATGATAATGCTACTGTGGACACAATACCTAAGGCCATCCATGACGATCTTCAGGCCCAACATGCTGCTCTTGGCACAAACACCAAGGACAAGATCCGTTCACTCCAGGCAGACTTGGAGCAGGAGCAGAAGATGATGGAAGAGTATGACAACATAAACACGGAGTCGGAGCTGAAATATGAAAACTTGCTCTCTTTCATAATGCCCCAACTCCTACCTCCGGCCGCCAACTATAAGATGCACACTGCCCTCCGACAGCCGGTCTTTTGGAGCCCGTGGATTCAATTAGGAGGCGTCGTCGAAGATCTTGTCACCACGGTCTCACTTGTTCAGTACTGGCGTCAACTCACTATTGGTTAATATGCATTATTTTGTACACTTGTATACTACAAATTGATTCGATTAGAGCATCCGGACATTCGTTATTTATTAATTGTACAACCTATGGCGTACGTTTACTGGGACTGATTGAATCAACATTTTCTTGTCAATGACCACGCGCCAATTACAACGCCTAAAAGACTGCTTGTTGAGGATGAAAGCAAGCTAGGGTATACATGAATCGGGACATTACTGCAAGTACCTCTGGGTACTCAAAGATGACGATGTAGTT